>JARQOC010000005.1:271259993-271299906 GCA_033576535.1 Allobates femoralis | reverse complement strand
TGTGTCTGTGAGTGAGTGCCTCTTGAGTGCCTGTGAGTGTGCCTGTGGGTGTCAGAGTGCGCTAGGGTGTCAGAGTGCGCAAGGGTGTCAGAGTGTGCAATTTTGTACAGAAGTCTGTGATTATAACAGAAGTGCTAGAGCACAGGAGGCACACGTTTAATTACCTTTAATATACCACAACTCGTTTCCTTGGCGGTCCGCCGTCTTCATCAGGTGGATTTACCTGATGAAGACGGCGGACCGCCATGGAAACACGTTGTGGTATATTAAAGGTAATTAAACGTGTGCCTCCTGTGCTCTAGCACTTCTGTTATAATCACACACTTCTGTACAAATATCATATCTCCATCCTAGGGTTGCAGCAGGAGCAGCTGTGAACCAGAGTCTCCCCTAACAGAATCCAAAGGACCTGCGGTGACGTAACCGAGAACGTCACAGGGTCAGGTGATCGGCTTGCTCGAGTCAACTGACTGGAAGAAGGAGCTGCTCGTGGAGGAAACCCCGACCACTGGAGTCTGGAGCCTTCCACTGCGATACGCCGAGGTTGTACAGGTTGCAGAACCTCCAAAGGTGAGATGCAAACCCCCCACATCTGTTATTGACTACCCCTCTAGATCACCAGGTACCGCTCATGGGTTGTGCTTCCCCCCCTTTTGTTCCACATGAGTGAGTGTGAGTGAGTGTGAGTGTGTGTGTTAATGTGAGTTTGTGTGTAAGTGTGAGTGGGTGAGTTAATGTGTGAGTGGGTGTGATTGTGAGTGAATATGTGTGTGTGTAAAAAGAAAGCAGATCAGGTTGGGGACATCATTAAAAAAGGGGTCCAGCATGGGGGACATTACTGCACTATGGGGGTGAGGATGGTGATATCACTACAAAAGGGGACCAGGATGGAGGACATTACTACACTATGGGGGCCAGGATGGGGAAATTACTACACTATGGGGGCCAGGATGGGGACATCACTACAAAAGGGGACCAGCATGGGGGACAGGATGGTGACATCACTACAAAAGGGGACCAGCATGGGGGACATTACTACAGAAGGGGATCAGGTTGGGGATATTAGTACAAGAGGGGGACCAGGATGGGGACCAGTATGGGGACATTACAACAAGAAAGGGACCAAGATGGGGACATTACTACAAGAAGGGGATCAGGATTTGGACATTACTACATTGACCAAAAAAATCTGGTATTACTAAAAATGTCTCTTAGGGTACCGTCACACCAGGTGACATCGCCGGCGATTTTGCAAGCGATGCAGGGGCGTGGCCTATCAAAAGCGTCATCGCCGGTGAGTCGCCCCGTGTAAAGTGTCGATTTTGCGCCGAAAAATCGGCTGAGAGTGGTCGCCTGGTTTCACACCACTGCTGTGAAACCAGGCAACCTCTCTCAGGCGATGTGTAAGCATCGCCCCATGTAACAACTCGAATGGCGATGTTACAGGCGATGGGAGCCATAGGCTCCCATGTTACAGGATCTCTACTGGGGTTTCTAGACACCCCAACAGCGACGTCGCCTGAAACATCGCCAAAGCATCGCAGAAAGGTATCGCCACATGTAAACACGCGACGCTGGCGGGTTGCCAAAAATGTGCGCGCTCCCGTGCGTCGCCTGCGATATCTCCGGCGATGTCACCTGGTGTGACGGTACCCGTAGTCCTACAAGCAATGCGGCCCCCTGATAAAAAAATGTTTCTATGTGAGGCCCACCAACCCAGCCGAGTTTGAGACCCCTGCACTAGACCATAGAAACCTCTGTGGAAGCTGAACCCAAGGAAATAGCCGGACTAGCAAATCAGAGAAATGCAAGAATTTTATTGAAGATAATGGGAGAACCCACATGAAAGGACCCCCTGGGCCAAGGTACCAAACTCCTCCGAGGGAGCACCGGCGAGCAACAAACCCCTATAAAGGGGTTGACCTAGCATAGCCTTGGAGGCTATGAGTAAAATGACTCCAAGAAAAGATGGGCCACCCAAGGGGAACAAAGTCTATGAGGGGGGGCTAAAGGTCCAGGGAACCAGATGGTACAAACCAGCAAGAGACTGGGATTTCCAGGAGAATCCAGAGGAGGCACGAGGCTGTGTCACCGAAGGATGTGAAGCGCCCAGCTACCAGGACTGTGGGGTACTCAGAATCGGGCCTAACAGTTCTTTATGGGGATGTCATGGTGGCGTGACTTGGCTCCATGACCCTGGCCATGTCATAAAAATGGGGGAAGTTTATATGGGAAATAGGGATGGGCGAATCTACTCGCTAGGACTCGTTACTCGGCGAGTAGTAAGGGACTCGCAGGACTCGGTACTCTGCGAGTTTCCCAGCGTTTACTCGCACGAGTCCAATGCAAATCAATAGCAAACGCTGACAAAACTAGGATTGCCATTGTTTGCATTAGACTCGGCTACTGTGCCAGTGATAGCAGGGAAACTCGCTACTGTGCCAGTGATAGCAGGGAAACTCGCAAATAACTGCTGTTACATTGCGAGCCGAGTCCAGCTGTCTTCTCTGTGCAGCTCCATGGTCCTAGAGCCCGCCTGCTCACAGAGATGATGTAGCAGTGCTGAGATTGTTCTCAGTCTGCTCATTCCCTGTGCATGGACATCTATATCTATGCACAGGGGATGTAGCAGAGAGGACATCGCGTTTTGGACTACGTCGGACAGAAGAGGATTTTTTTAATTAAAGATGGAGTCCCTAATGGCTTTTTTTTTATTTCAAATAAAAAATTTTCTCTGTGTTTTTTTAACCCTTTATTGGAGATTCTTAGTGGCTGGGTCAAACGTGGCCTGACATTAAGAATCTCGGGCTTAATACCAGCTTGTATAACAAAGCTGGTATTAACCCCTTTATTACCCAGCGTGCCACCGCCACCAGGGCCGCTGGAAGAGTGGGGTTCAGCGCCAGAGGATGGCGCTTCAATGAACGCGCCATCTTCTGGGGCGGCTGCGGGCTGCAATTTGCAGCGGGGGGTGCCCAGAAAGCTTGGGCCTCCCTGCGCTGCGGATTCCAGCCCCCAGCTGCTTAGCTGTACCTGGCTAGACATAGAAATTGCGCGGAGCCCCACGCATTTTTTTAAAATTATTTCATGAATTTCAGAGTCAGAGTCTCAGAGTCAGAGTCTCAGAGTCAGAGTCTCAGAGTCAGAGTCAGAGTCTCAGAGTCTCAGAGTCAGAGTCTCAGAGTCAGAGTCTCAGAGTCAGAGCCTCAGAGTCAGAGTCAGAGTCTCAGAGTCAGAGTCTCAGAGTCAGAGTCAGAGTCTCAGAGTCAGAGTCTCAGAGTCAGAGTCAGAGTCTCAGAGTCAGAGTCTCAGAGTCAGAGTCTCAGAGTAAGAGTCAGAGTCTCAGAGTCAGAGTCTCAGAGTCAGAGTCAGAGTCTCAGAGTCAGAGTCTCAGAGTCAGAGTCAGAGTCTCAGAGTCAGAGTCAGAGTCTCAGAGTCTCAGAGTCAGAGTCTCAGAGTCAGAGTCTCAGAGTCTCAGAGTCAGAGTCTCAGAGTCTCAGAGTCAGACTCAGAGTCTCAGAGTCTCAGAGTCTCAGAGTCTCAGAGTCTCAGAGTCTCAGCGTCAGAATCTCAGAGTCAGAGTCTCAGAGTCAGAGTCTCAGAGTCAGAGTCTCAGAGTCAGAGTCTCAGAGTAAGAGTCAGAGTCTCAGAGTAAGAGTCTCAGAGTCAGACTCAGAGTCTCAGAGTCAGAGTCTCAGAGTCAGAGTCTCAGAGTCAGAGTCTCAGAGTCAGACTCAGAGTCTCAGAGTCAGAGTCTCAGAGTCAGAGTCAGAGTCTCAGAGTCAGAGTCAGAGTCTCAGAGTCAGAGTCTGAGTCAGAGTCAGAGTCTCAGAGTCAGAGTCTCAGAGTCTCAGAGTCAGAGTCTCAGAGTCAGAGTCAGAGTCTCAGAGTCTCAGAGTCAGAGTCTCAGAGTCAGAGTCTCAGAGTCAGAGCCTCAGAGTCAGAGCCTCAGAGTCAGAGTCAGAGTCTCAGAGTCAGAGTCTCAGAGTCAGAGTCAGAGTCTCAGAGTCAGAGTCTCAGAGTCAGAGTCAGAGTCTCAGAGTCAGAGTCTCAGAGTCAGAGTCTCAGAGTCAGAGTCAGAGTCTCAGAGTCAGAGTCTCAGAGTCAGAGTCAGAGTCTCAGAGTCAGAGTCTCAGAGTCAGAGTCAGAGTCTCAGAGTCAGAGTCAGAGTCTCAGAGTCAGAGTCTCAGAGTCAGAGTCAGAGTCTCAGAGTCAGAGTCTCAGAGTCAGAGTCAGAGTCTCAGAGTCAGAGTCTCAGAGTCAGAGTCTCAGAGTCAGAGTCTCAGATTCAGAGTCTCAGAGTCAGAGTCAGAGTCTCAGTCAGAGTCTCAGAGTTAGAGTCTCAGAGTCAGAGTCAGAGTCTCAGAGTCAGAGTCAGAGTCTCAGAGTCAGAGTCTCAGAGTCAGAGTCTCAGAGTCAGAGTCAGAGTCTCAGAGTAAGAGTCAGAGTCAGAGTCTCACAGTCTCAGAGTCAGAGTCAGAGTCTCAGAGTCAGAGTCTCAGAGTCAGAGTCAGAGTCTCAGAGTCAGAGTCTCAGATTCAGAGTCTCACCCTCAGAGTCAGAGTCAGAGTCTCAGAGTCAGAGTCAGAGTCTCAGAGTCAGAGTCTCAGAGTCAGAGTCTCAGATTCAGAGTCTCACCCTCAGAGCCAGAGTCAGAGTCTCAGATTCAGAGTCTCAGAGTCAGAGTCTCAGAGTCAGAGTCTCAGATTCAGAGTCTCACCCTCAGAGCCAGAGTCAGAGTCTCAGAGTCAGAGTCTCAGAGTCAGAGTCTCAGAGTCAGAGTCTCAGAGTCAGAATCTCAGAATTTCATGAAATAATTTTAAAAAATGCGTGGGGATCCACGCAATTTCTATGTCTAGCCAGGTACAGCTAAGCAGCTGGGGGCTGGAATCCGCAGCGCAGGGATACCCAAGCTTTCTGGGCACCCCCCGCTGCAAATTGCAGCCCGCAGCCGCCCTAGAAGATGGCGCGTTCATTGAAGCGCCATCCTCTGGCGCTGAACCCCGCTCTTCCAGCGGCCCTGGTGGCCGTGGCACGCTGGGTAATGAAGAGGTTAGGGCCAGCTTTGTATTATCAGCTGGCCCTAAGCCCGAAATTTATGGCGGTCACGCCAATATTAGACATGACCGCCATGAATTTCTATTAAATTGTTTAAAAAAAAACACAACACAGAGAAAATTTTTTATTAGAAATAAAAAAAAAAGCCATTAGGGACTCCATCTTTAATTAAAAAAATCCTCTTCCGTCCGACGCAGTCCAAAACGCGATGTCCTCTCTGCTACATCCCCTGTGCATAGATATAGATGTCTATGCACAGGGAATGAGCAGACTGAGAACAATCTCAGCTCTGCTACATCAGGCAGCGGGCAGGCTCTAGGACCCAGGTGCTGCGGCAGCCAGCACACTGAGCAGACAGGTCTCTTATCTGTGCGAGTTTCCCAGCGATTACAGTTGCAAAGTAAACGAGTCCAATGCAAATAAATGACAAAACTAGGATTGCTTCAGGCTGAAGCTTCCAAGACACATCTGCGATTTGTAAATCTCACACTACTCGCTATTACTCGCTTCCCCATTCATTAATATTGGACTCGCTAGACTCGCAACGAGTGGCGAGTCCTGTGCTCGGACTCGCTAGAGTCAAGCGATTCCGAGTAATTTAGGATTCGCCCATCACTAATGGGAAATTAATTTGTGATGTCACCTGTGGTATTTGGCAATAGGATGGCCAACACTGCCGTTCAGATCCACTGGGGCAATTGGTGATGCAGCTGAGATGTTACAGCTCTCCACGGGTAAAGCGAGGCCCCAGGGCAATTATAAAGCCTGTTAATTAGGTTGTATACTGGAGCTAGCTATAAAATTAGGGTAAGTTGCTGCTGTGAGGCCTAGGTGGTGCCCCATATAACACACCTATGTTTCATTACTAAATATAGTCAAGGATTGGGTACAGGCCTAGCACTAACTTGGGAACAGCTGGAGTTAGTGGTAGCAAAGGATTGATGGGGGTCTTAAGCCTCCTTATTTGTATGTCAATGACTGTAGCTACTCAAACTTGGTATAGCCCATATACGGGACATTTATTGGGACAAAATATATATACAAAATATATAAGATAAAATCAAATTTAAAAGTATCTAGACAATGGTACATTTAGTCTAGCTAATTCATATAGGTTAAAATTGTTTTTCTTAAAACCAATAAGATATAAATTGTCCTGGTCTCCTATAGTGCGGAAATACGTTGGGATGTTATGATGCTGGATTTCTATTTGCATGTTATTGTTTGTTCTTGGTTTTTGCCAGCAGATTAGGACACTGTAAACAAGAGAGAGAACCTAATGAGTGTCCTCTGTTATTTTTGGGGTTTGGCTATATTTAAACCTTGTGGATCATCTTACCACTTAAGGGGTGATCCCAGGTATAAGTGGTAAGATGTCAGATGTAATTGTGTCCGAATTGATTGATCCCTTGTTGCTAAAAGTCATAGAAAATAAAGTAATTAGGTAAGTATATTTGTGAGTAATCTAGCTAAAAAGTATTATTCATAGTTAATATGTGCCACTTTTTGATATACCTACAAGTGGTTCTTGGTTGTGGGTGTTCATGTTCATATACCGTCCTATGACATATGAAAAAGGATAACCATCCATACAACTTGGGATAGAAAGATTAAGTACATATACACAAAGTGCACAATTTTATTAACTCATCATTGTCAAAAAATTAATGATTACCCACATGTACAATCAGTAACAACTTGGAGTTCAAGCACAAACTGTAGAAAGAATCTCAAACCAACAGTAACATCTTAATTAAATTTAAAAAAAAAAGAAAAACTGCAACTGAGCCAGGGCACAATGTGAATGGGTCTGTAGGACTGCGTTCACACCACCACATAATTAGACCACAGAAAAAAACTGTATAACAAACGTGTGGAAGTACATTGCTATAAAAAGGTAATAACAAAAAGCAAGTGCTTAGTAAAAAAACAGTATCAAACACAGGGTACTTAGTTAATACCTTTTTTGCAAAAAATGTACCAAAGCCGTTCCACCTCGCCATGGTGACCCTTATCAGAACAGTCCTATCTAACTAATTTAAAACCTGATCCTGTATAAATATACCTCATGGATGCAGGGTGAAGACGGGCCAGAGTCCAATATGGACATAGTGCAGCAGACAGCCCTTTATGTGCCTGGCTCAGAAAAGGAGGGGTGGGGCACTCCCTGTCTTAATTAAATAGCTAAACCAATAGCTAGGCTTAGGTAAATAACAATTACTTTTAAATACCAATCACAACGGCATATGATTTTCTTTACAGCAACAACGGTTATAACAAACACCAATTGAGGAAATCTCTGAATATTACACAGCTTCTGCACCAACTATAGGACAGATTCACTAAGAGATTTTCAGGTAATAAGGGACTAGGTAACTAACACATCTGATACACCTCAAGTGGTCTTACATTATATCCTAATATATCAATCTTAACGTTATCAGAACCAAAAACCACAAAGACCAAAGACAACCACCGAGCCTAGGTAAAACACACATGGACGACCTCACACCTGCAAAGAAAACCACCAGAGGAACCCATCACGACAATGTACTATCTACACTCGAGAATTAAAACAATAACCAAGGTAAGGTCCCTGTGACAAAGTACTACAACCAATAATGCATCCTCCCATATCCAGTGATAACAAGTATCACAACAAATGCCATAGATGGTATATGAACCGGAACACCCACAACCAAGAACCACTTGTAGGTATATATCAAAAAGTGGCACATATTAGCCACAAATAATACTTTTTGAGCAAGATTACTCACGAATACGCTCACCTAATTACTTTATTTTCTATGATTTTTAGCAACAAGGGATCAATCAATTGGGACCCAATTACATCTGACATCTTACCACTTATACCTGGGATCACCACTTAAGAGGTAAGATGATCTATAAGGTTTAAATAAAGCCAAACCCCAAAAATAACAGAGGGCACTCATTTGGTTCTTTCTCTTGTTTACAGTGTCCTAATCTGCTAGCAAAAACCAAAAACAAATCATAATGAGCGAATAGATGACCAGCATCATAACATCACAACGTATTTCCACACTATAGGAGACCATCTCCTCAAATAACTGGTGTTACGGACAATTAATGTTTAATTGGTTTTAAGAAAAAAATTTTAACCTATATGAATTAGCTAGACTAAATATACTATAGTCTAGATACTTTTAAATTTGATTTTATCTTATATTTTTTTATATATATATTGTCTTAATAAACATCCCATATATGGGTTATACCAAGTTTGAGTAGCTACAATCATTGACATACAAATAAGGAGGTTTAAAACCCCCAATCCTGAGCTACTACTAACTTCAGCAGTTCCCAAGTTAGCTTTAGGCCTGTACCCAATCCTTAACTATACTTAGTTATAAAGTGTATTGGATGATGGTTACTGATGTAGTGCAGGGTAGGAGATGCAGTAATAATCTGAGCAGAGCACACAACAGGGTGCAGTCTTCACATTTTACGCACAATGCTCCAGGTCACAACAGCCAATGGGGTGCTGTGTCCTCCGGGTCTGAGATCCAGCCAACTCTTGGATAACTTAGGTGCACTTTACCGGAACCCCCTACTGGTGTGCCTTTCCGGGTCGTCTCACTGCATTGGCTCTCACCCTCCTGTCCTGCCCTCACACACACACTGTCCCAAGCCAGCAGCCTCAGGTCCTGTCGGGTGACATCATCCTGGTCCCCTAGAGCATATGCGGCTGCCTTTTTAGCGATTGTGTGCAGATGTGTCTGTTGGACATACAGATACCACAACCTCCGGTTTGCTAGTTGAGTCCTACAGCCTCTCCACTAGTCTGAGGAGGATCCCCACTGCGACCTGGTCCCTCCACCTGACTACAGTCGGCATGAATTTGGCCGCCACGGGTGGATCCCTGACTTCCCATGCCCCTAAGACCCTTTCTCTGTCTATGGAGCTCCTCACCAGCTCCTGTGTCTCTCTTCTTGCTTTCCTTGTCCCGGGACGAGCTCCTCTCTGCTCCAGTCCCCAGGACATATCTCTCTGTCACTCCACTCATGACTGACTCCGGTCAGCAACTGACTAACTGATGTTTTCCTCATGTTCTCTCTACTTCCTCTTTTTCTGGGTGTTCTACCCTAATCTATTTCCTCCACCCACACCCTCTACCTAGTTCCCCATCCAGCCGGAGATGGAGCCCTCCCTAAATAAGGTCCACCCATATCCCTTGGCCGGGAGTGCTGTGGTGTTGGATGCTGCTGTATGGGTACCGAGTAGAGCCCCCTCCTTACCCGAGAGTGGGGTACCACACCTCTGGCTAAGGTGCAATACCTCTGTGGCATCCAGAGGGATCCGTAGGGCACCAACTGAGCCCGCAGGAATGAAATCAAGAATGGCAAGACTCCAGGCAGACTTATGACCAGGACGTTTACACCAGAACTAAAGCATTAGATGAAAGGTGGTAATTCGTGCGCTGATGTCTGTCCGTTGGCTCCAAGAAATCCAAGGAATCACAAGATGTTAAAAGTAAGTGAAAGACTTAAATATACAAAAACCTCTTAGCAATTGGCTGAGATGTGATTTCTGAAAAAAGGTACTCAGGCCCTTTAAATGAGGGGAATCTGCAGTACACACTGTTTATGCATGCTCCCCTGTAACCCAGAAGTGAGGGATGGCAGAAGAGACCCGGACTGGTTGAGTAAGAGTGTGGGGAACGTGCGTCATGTGATGAGCTTGGAAATAGCGAGGGATTTCAAACTCTGGCACTTAGGTGCCGGCGCTAGCAATGCACACGGGGTTCTGTCATCCATAGGAATCAATTGGCAGCATTAACATAGTCTTACCTTTTCGGTAACACTTAATGCTGCCAAATTTTAAGTTGTAAACGGAACCCCCCTGAACGCACACCATAACGCTGGTGTGACTCTAGCCTTACAGATGGCAAAGAAGCCATGGACAGGCATGCTTTAACATGGACAGGCTCTACTTTGGAAAAAAAAAAACATATATAGAGATATACAGCATATTCATATACGTCAATTGTCACACACCATATTTCCTTAAAGAGATGATTGGATAAAATTTAAGGTAAATTTCCTGAAATTCACAGTTTCACGCAAATTCCAATGTCTTGAGATTCAATTTGAGGTTTGCAAAAAAAAAAAAATTGCCCGGAACTATTTCCCACATTGCTGAGGCTTTACATATCAGGGAAACATTATTTTGCATTCCTATTCCAATATGGGCTTTCCCATAATGCTTTGCCACTATGACATTTTATGGACTATCATGCCTTGTACAGTGGTGGTCAGAACTTGGTCCATCAGAAATCAGCTGTTTCCAGTAGGGCACAGTTCACATGGGATACTCTTTTTACATCTTCAGAGTCACTGAGTAGGTTTCCTTCTTCCATAGAGTATAAGCTCTTAGGCTAGCTAATACTCTCATTCTATCACTTGTATAATGTAAGATCTTAAAGTGAGCAGTGTTCTTTGCCTCCCACATGTATTTTACAAGCTATTACAAGCTTTCCAATACTAAAATTCACACAAATTTATTTGGGACAAATCTAATTTATGGAGATAATCTTGTGAAGTCCTCAAATTTGAATTTCACAATATTCACTAATTTCTACTTGCTTTTTATTTTGGGGCACATTGTACTCCAGCGAGCCCAGTCTTAATAATATTCCAGACATAAAACTTCCATATTGTATTGCACCTATAGCAACTGAAGTTTGTGGTTGTTCTGTTCCCACTTAAAGGCGATAAAGGCATGCTGGTTGTATACTAGGATGAGAGTTCCTTCTTACCTTTGTACTTCCAATAAGAGGGGCAGACAGGACCCGGAGCAGCGTCTCAGATAAGCGTACACACGTTAGGATGAAAACAATGCTGGTTTATTCCATAGATGAATGATCCAAAACATGGCATTGAAATCTTGCATGAAGCTTGTCTCTGCAGTCGCTACTTGTGGGTCAAAAAACTTTGCTTCTCCAGCTCTATGAGAATGGAACTCTCTGCAGTAAAGATGTCTCCTAATGACTGGGCAAAACAGGAAGAGACAACAGCACGTGCAGGAGCCACACCCCCATAGGCTGGACAAGGAAAGGCAGAAAGAATTGAGAGGTCTGGCCAGCAGGTGGCAGCAGAGACAAGCATCAATATAACAGATTAGACTGTAAAACAGGATTGAAACAGCACACTCCCCGTCTGGAATTCACTTTGGGGATTCCACTATTAGTCCATAACAATACCTAAACGAAGGGCATGTTAAATACAACAATTCAAATTCAAAACCAAAATGAGAAGAAAACGGCTAAAGTTCAGGTCCGGAAGCGTTCATCCCGTAGTGGCGCTCTCTACGGGCAACAGCAGAATGAGTTCGTGGATCGGCCTTGCAAAGGTCTTCGTCTCACCTTTCCTGAAGACCCTTAGCTCCACCTTCCGCACATTGCCGTCCTGGCTAGGTAGTGTCTTAGTAACAAGTCCCAGAGGCCAGTCAGTTCTTTGGGTGGTCTGATCTTTCATAAGGACCAGGTCCCCTTCCTTGATATTTGGCTTGGGATGTCGCCACTTCCTTCTTCCTTGAAGAACGGTGAGGTATTCCTTTCTCCATCGAGTCCAGAAGTAGTCGGCCAAATATTGGACTCGTTTCCAGTGTCTTTGGTAGGTGTTGGCGTGAGTGAAGTCTCCGCTGGGAATTACCGCGTTGTCAATTTTTTGAGTAAGAAGGATGGTGGGAGTCAGCATGGTTGGTACCTCTGGATCCATTGTCACGGGCACGAGGGGTCTCGAATTGATGATGGCTGAGACTTCGGCTAAAAGAGTGACTAGAGTCTCGTGCGTGAGTCTTGAGGAGTTAACGTCCTTTAGCATGGAGTTCAGGATGTTGCGTGAGATCCCTATCATCCTCTCCCAGGAGCCCCCCATGTGAGAACTGTGAGGAGAATTGAAGATCCAGGTGCAACCCTTGTCTGCTAGCTGGTCTTGGATTGGCTTGGTGTCGATGTTCAGCTCTCTACATGCACCGACGAAGTTGCTGCCACGGTCGGACCTCAGCTGCTTTACTGGTCCTCTAATGGCAAAGAACCTCCTTAAGGCATTGATCAGGCAGGAAGTATCCATGGATTCTAACACCTCAATGTGAACGGCTCGAACACTCATGCAGGTGAATAGCACAGCCCACCGCTTATTGTCTGCTCGGCTGCTACGAGTTCTGCGTGAAGATACCATCCATGGTCCGAACACGTCTAGGCCCACGTAGGTGAAAGGTGGTTCCATAGAAAGTCTGTCTGCAGGCAGATCGGCCATTTGTTGGCACAGTTGCCTTCCTCTCGTTTTGCGACAATGCACACAATCATGGAGTATTTGTGCTACACGTCTCTTCATTCCAATGATCCAAAGGCCTGCCGAACGTACGGCGCCCTCTGTGATCTGTCTGCCTTGGTGTTCAGTCCTTTCATGGTGATGTCGGATCAGCAAGACTGTAACGTGGTGTTTGTTGGGAATGATGAGAGGATTTTGTTCTGCGACTCCGAAACGAGCCTGATTTAAACGACCGCCGACTCTAAGTAAGCCAAAACTGTCCATAATCGGGTTTAGATTGGCTAGAGGGCTTCTTAGTGGAA
The DNA here is from genome assembly GCA_033576535.1 of Allobates femoralis. Taxonomy (NCBI): domain Eukaryota; kingdom Metazoa; phylum Chordata; class Amphibia; order Anura; family Aromobatidae; genus Allobates; species Allobates femoralis. Next base: position 271,287,233 of record JARQOC010000005.1, on the reverse strand, counting down.
TCTGCTGTTTGTTGTGAAAACAGTTCCATTCGTGGGCGAATTCGCTCTGTTGGAGGTGGCGTATTATGAGGGACTCACCATGGGAGATGTCCTCAGCAGAAAGGGGTTTGTGGCACACATGCCAGCGATGACAGTCTCTGTTTTTTAGGTCTGTACGATAGCATCTGGCGATGTGCACTAACCTGGCGACAGTCCGGACGAGTCTTGTCCAGCTGGAGAAACGTTCAAAACGTTGGCAGCCGAGGTTGGAAGCTTCCTCTGCACTGGTGGCCAGGGTGTTGACTTCAGTTCGGACATCTGGATCGTTATCTGGATCTAGGATGCTGAAGTTTTCCTGGACAGCTTCCTCCGACTGTCTCAGCAGGAACTCTGGACCTTGGGTCCTTTTGAGCAAATCAATGGCTGCTTCCTCGGTGGGTAGTGATTTGAGCCCGTCATCTACGTAAAAGTCTTTTTCAACAAAGTCTCTCGCGTCTGTGCCATACTCGGACTCTCCCTCTGACGCGGTTCTTCGGAGACCATAGGTTGCATGAAAGACTGATCTTCCTAAGTTGTCGGTACGCAGGGAAGAAGCGACGTCGGGTAGCTGTATTGAGTCTGGGGGCTTCTCCTTCACTTCATGGTGATGAGGACATGGTCTTAGGCAGGTTGTGCGCCCATCTCCGTGCACGTAGGTCCTGAAGGAGTCGATTTCTGATCGATCAACACACGCATTCCCTATGACTACCCATCCTAAGTCCAGTCTCTGGGCGTATGGTGCATAGTCAGGTCCATTGCACTGTTGTCGCACCTTGTGTACCCTCAGGTTGTCTCTGCCGAGCAGGAGTAGAATCTCCGCGTTGTTGTCTATAGGTGGGATAACGCTCGCGAGGTGTTTCAGGTGTGGCTGATGAAGTGCAGCTTCTGGGGTAGGAATTTCACTCCTGTGGCTGGGTATTTGGTCACAATTCAACGAGCGTTGGTAGAGGTATTTCAGTCTTCCCGTTGATAGGAGAAGCAATGAATCCCCGGGCTCTTCTGCCGTTAGTCTCTATGCGGCCTGAGCAGGTGTTCAAGGTGTAGGGTTCTGATGGTCCACTAATTCCGAAGGCTTCAAAGAATTTGGTTCCTGCCAGGGACCGGTTGCTTTGGTCGTCTATGATGGCATACACCTTCATCGCCTTTTCTGGGCGTCCCTCGGGATAAACCTTGATGAGGCATATTCGGGCACAACATTTCTCCATTCGGCCCTCTCCACATACCTCTGAGCATGAGCAGGAAACAGTTGTGGCGGTGTCAGTCTGATTCTGTGGCTCCCCGCCATAACTTGGAGCGGGAGCGGTGGCGACTGTAGCCGGTGTGTCTCTAGCTAGCCGAGTAGGATGCATGGCTGAAATGTGCTTTTCGCTGTGGCACTCCCCACACTTGACTGTGGATTTACAGTCCTTGGCCATGTGCTCAAGTGATGCGCAGCATTTGAAGCAAATTCCAAGCTCAGTGAGGATCTTCTTGCGCTCCTGTAAGGTTTTGGATCTAAACCCCTTGCACTTGGTCAGTGAGTGTGGTTTTTTGTGGATGGGACATTCACGATTGAAAGACTTATCTCGTGGTGAGACAGTGTTCTGTTCGTCTGTGGGCGTTGCAGGTGATGGTAGTTCGGTCTTTCTAACACTCACAGCTCTCTTAGTGTCTCTGGGTTTTTGTATAGCACTTTCATACCTTGATGCTGGAGTTGCTGCAGCTGCCGAAGTGTTGGATTCTAGGAAGTCGAGGCTGGGGTCATTCCTCATCTGGGCCTGCTCGTCAATGAATCTGCAGAAGTGGATAAATGGGGGAAAGGTGACGTCGTTCACTCTTTTGTACCTTGAGACTGACGTTGCCCATTTCTCCTGCAGACTGTATGGCAGCTTCACCACGATTGGATTTACTCCGTGGGCTGAATCCAGATAGCACAGCCCGGACAGACGAGGGTCTCTTTTGGCGAGCTCCAGCTCCATGAGCAGATCACTTAGGTCTTGGAGCTTGTGGACTTCTTTAAGGTTGATCTTTGAGAAATCCTGCAGTCTCTTGAATAGGGCTTTCTCTATTGCTTCCGCGCTGCCAAAGGTGCGTTCCAGCCTTTGCCATGCGGCGGCGAGACCTGCTTCTGCTTGTCCTACATAGACGGTTCTGAGGCTCTTGATATGGCTTGAAGAGCCTGGGCCCAACCACTTGATCAGGAGGTCGAGTTCCTGTTCTTCGGTTAGGTTGAGATTGGCGATGGCTGCCTTGAAGGTTGCTTTCCAGGCCCTGTAGTTCTCTGCACGATCATCGAAATTCACAAGACTAGTACTGATTAGCTCTCTGCTCACCATGAACCTGGCAAACTCGGACATGTCCGACTTCTCACCACTTGTTGCCACGACGACTCGTGATGCCCCTGGGGTGTATGGGCCGCCTGGCGTGAATGGATGAGCTGTTTCCGGGTAGAATGATGCTGCTGCAGGGTTGAGCTGTGGTTTAGCCCTTGAAGAATCTGACGAATACCGCTGGAGCTGTGAAGGTGGGCCAGGAAACGCTGGGTTGCCATCTTGTGGTGGTGACTGTGTTTGAGAGGGTATCTCTCGGCGACTGTCGTTAATTAGCTCGGGCGCCTTCGAGGGTACTGGCACCTTTTGAAGTATGTTGGGGGTTTTGGCGTCGTTGACTTGGACGGTACTGTAAACCGGGGTCGCTACAGGTACCCGGTTTAGCACATAGTCTCTGGTGCGATCGACTGGATCATCCGTTTCCAGTGGTGGCGAGTTAGCTGGATCAAGACCTTGGATCAATGCCTGCTCGAGTAGTCTTACTTTAGCTAGCGCAACCTCCTCTTCCATCTGTGACCGAAGGATCTGTATTCGAGCCTCCGCTTCTGCCCTTGCTTCTGCTTCTGCCCTTTTAGCCTCTGCTTCTGCCCTTTTAGCCTCTGCTTCTGCTTCTGCCCTTTTTTCCTCTGCCCTTGCTTCTGCCTCTGCCCTTTTTTCCTCTGCCCTTGCTTCTGCCTTTGCTTCTGCCCTTTTTTCTTCCGCTTCTCTCTCAGTGAAAGAACGTCTCACCCTGGATTCCTCTGCTATTATGCGGGCCTCTAGTATCCTGTCGCTCATGGTTGAACTTCTTGAGGATGATGACCTGGATGCCCGAGAGGAACGCTTAGATGAGGTCGATCGGTGTGATCTGGTTTCTTGCAGGTGAGAGATGCGGTGTTCGGCCTTGTTTATGGCGTGTCGGACCTTGGCATCTCTCCCTTCGTCCGTCTCTAGCGCCTTACTGAGGTCTGAAAGGGATTCATCAGAATTAAAGTCTCTTAGAAGGGCAATGTACCTTGTTGACAGTCTCTTGTATCCTTCATGGGCGGCGTTCAGCCGTTCCATAACAGATTGTAAGCTTGCGGCGTCGCCTGACGAGGGTTCAAGTCTCGACATGTAAGAGGCGACGCGTTCCCACTGTTCTTCCAGGCGTTCACTTAGCTCATCTTTCATAGCCTGATAGTTTTCAATTGCCTTTACCGTTGGTTTGTAAGAACGTTTTGGTCGGGTAACTTGGTCTGCTTGAGACGTGGGGTCTGCCTCCTGGGCTTCATCGTGGACAGTATCAGGTTGTATTTGCTCTGTTTCAGCAGTGGGAGCCTGTCCGAGGTCCTTTTCGGCCATTTTGAATAAAGGTGTACTGTCTCTTTAAAAAACTCAACTTTTGAATAGGGGTCCGAAAATCGCTGTGCGGCTCTGCGGGAACTCCCGGATGGGATCCCCAAGGTGGCTTTGACGAAACTTGGGGTTCGCAGTTCGCCGATGTGCAGTAATGAGGTATAGTGTACTGCAGGCTTATGGAAGCGATGTGGCCAGAAGGAAACCGCAGGTGCATAAAAACAGTTCTTTATAACAGTACAGGCAGAGCTGATACAAGATGTGCAGGTGGGAGAGCTTCCTCCAGGCTTGTCCAGACGTGCACTGCTGCAGGCAGACAGATACACAAGGCTTGTTGCTGGGCAGATTAATGCACAGAGGGACAGGGCACATGGAGGGCTATAGCTGGATGTTGGGCTGTAAGGCAGTTTTCTAGCTGATAGGAGCTTTTAGGCATAGTTTTTTGACTATTAGGAGCTTTCAATCAAAGTTTTTTGACTGTTCTGTTCCCACTTAAAGGCGATAAAGGCATGCTGGTTGTATACTAGGATGAGAGTTCCTTCTTACCTTTGTACTTCCAATAAGAGGGGCAGACAGGACCCGGAGCAGCATCTCAGATAAGCGTACACACGTTAGGATGAAAACAATGCTGGTTTATTCCATAGATGAATGATCCAAAACATGGCATTGAAATCTTGCATGAAGCTTGTCTCTGCAGTCGCTACTTGTGGGTCAAAAAACTTTGCTTCTCCAGCTCTATGAGAATGGAACTCTCTGCAGTAAAGATGTCTCCTAATGACTGGGCAAAACAGGAAGAGACAACAGCACGTGCAGGAGCCACACCCCCATAGGCTGGACAAGGAAAGGCAGAAAGAATTGAGAGGTCTGGCCAGCAGGTGGCAGCAGAGACAAGCATCAATATAACAGATTAGACTGTAAAACAGGATTGAAACAGCACAGTGGTTACTAGTGATGAGCGAGTGTAATCATTACTATTCCCATGAATAGTTTGTTATTTGGGATTCTCGTTACTCGGCGAGTATTGCTAGTGCTCGTGAGTGATGTGTCAATCATTATTGATCTGACACATATTGCCAACTCCCTTAAGTACACAAAGTGAGATGGCACCTCAGAGAGGGCAGATTGAATGTTAGGGTCTCTCTGGGGGGCACAGCAAGGTGTTTTATGCAGTGAAAATGTAAAATAAGCCCACCATCCCGCCCTGTCCCAGAAATGCTTGTTTTACAGCTGGATGTGTTTGGGCGGAGCCTATCACTAATTGACTAACATTGGACTCGCTATTCAGATGAATGTGAGAGTATTAAAAACTACTCGTTACGAGTATAGCAAGTGTGAATATTTCACTACACACACATCACTAGTGGTTACTAATCTTTTTCTTCAGTTTTTAATTTTGCAATTATATCAGTTGGTCACTCCTTCTTCATTGTCATATTTTTTGGGTTATCTGTAAATGGATTAATAGGAGACACATATTTTGAAAACCCGGCAGTTGCACAATAGAACTAAAAGTTCACTGATTTTATTATTTTAATAAAATCTGTATTATTTTTAATTCTACTTACTTTCATCCCTTGCGGAATAATATCCATCATTCTGTATAAATGTTTAAACAACAACTCTACTTCCAGAATGGCATCTAGGGTCTTGTGGTAGCACTCACACTGTTTACATCAGTTTCTGTCCCCTCCCCTTCATTGGTCTGGGCATTCTATTAATAATGCCTATCTTGGCTTTGTGTTCAATTTCGGGACCCGGTCACTCTCCACTCTTAGTGATGTTGAGGTTTATTCTGACACATGGTAAGGTTTTAACATTAGTGAGTATTGGATATGCAATGGCTGCAAGGGGTCGGCGATCAGTCAGGATGGTCAAGGTGGCTGTGGCCCAGCTCCGTGGCCCTGGCCGTGCAGTGATGGGGGTTATTTACAAGGGATTATGAGTCTTTCATGATGCCATTTGTGGTACCTGGTCATGGGTGACCAGCGCTGCTGTTTTGGATCTCTGGGGCAGATGGTGCGGCAGCTGGGATGGTAACACTCCCCAGAGGTGAAGCGGGGCCCCAAGATTGGTATAAGAGTCTATAGGGATGATGGGGGTCATTGGTTAGGATGCAGGAGGTGGCAAGGAGGGTGTGGGAAATAACAGGAGGACAAACGGGGTGCAGTTGTTTTACCTTTACTGACGCTTGTACAAAGTAACCCAGCCAGATACTGTGTCCTCTGGGTCAGTAGTCCAGACAACTCCCAGGCAATCCAGGTCCACTCCACAGAGACCCCCTTCTAATACTCTCCAGGTTGCCCTTCTATGCGCTGGTTTACTCGCCACTCCTGCCCTGTGACTTTGTGTTACAGTGTCCAAGGCTGATAGCTGCAGGCCCTGTCAAGCAACGGTCGAAATGTCCTCTGACCCTTGGTCTAGCCACCGTCCAGCGGATTGTCCACAATAGTTGACCGCTGCACATAAAACCCAGTGGCCGCAGGTTTCTTGGTTCAACCTTGCAGTGTTGTTGCCAGATTGGGGTTGGTCCCCTCTTGCAACCAGCTCTCCTGATATTGACCTACAGGTTCGGGGTCCCTCTGTCTGGGATTTCCTTGGCCGACCTACCCACTGATCCCGTTAGGGCCCCGCACTAGCCTCCCCTAGAGCTACATCTCTCTTGGTGTCTCTCTCAGATGCCTACTGACTAACTAAGTCCTCCTCTTACTGCTCTGTTTTCTACTTTCTGTTCCCACCCCTTCTGCCTATTCTCTCCTCCTGCCAGCGGATAGCACTCCCCGTATGGGGTCACTTCTGCCCCCTCTATCTCCTGGTCTGGAGTTAGGATCAGTGTTGTGTGCAGGTGTGCGTGGATATCGGTATTGTGTCCCCATCTTATCTGGGAGTGGGATACTACTAACTAGATCCGGTAGCAATCTGATGCAAACAGGTCCTACTGGAATCCATTGAAAATTAATGATCAAAAACAGGCTCCTTACAGGATCTGGTGTTTGCAGAAAAACCTGGTCTGTGCTTGATTTGATAAAATGCTGGTGTGAAAGTAGCCTGTTGGCTATTATTGGCTGTAATCCTGCTACATTAATTCAGAATGGGATTTTTGGCCTGTGGTATAATGATCCCTGGTTTTGAATTGTCAGCTACCACCTACATATAGAAATAAGAGTCTTCACCATTGCTTATCGCATTCAAGAACACATTCTGGCAGAGGGTGCTTTCAGACTGCTGTACAAATTGGTCTGAGATCTGACCCGCAATACATGGACTGGCCACAGGTTTCCTGAACCGAACATGAGAGTTTCTTTGAAGTATATGAAGATTTCATACTCGGGTTGGGAAATCCACTGCCAGTCTGTGCATTGCAGTGAGGTCTTGGAACAATTTGTACGGTTGCCTGATTTTGCCTAAATAAATATGAACTGCAATAATCTTGCAGCTTGCATCTCTGTCATTGAGGAACTCCTGCCTCCACAAATATTTTTGCACATTTCCTGGCACTTGTGCTCTCTGCTCTGTAGACCACAGGTCGCTTTTAGGGCCATGTCACACACACAGATAATTGTGCAGATATTGTTGGCAGATCTCTGGTTGCAGTGAAATCATGGACAGATTGTCACAGATATCTGTGCGTGTGACGTGGCCCTAAGTCTACAGTGTAGACTTAAATAGCCAATGTGCTGATGCATGCACAGGATCTCAGAATCTTGGTGTGGTGATGCCATTGAATTATTCCTCTGACTCCCTGTGTGTGTATCGGCACTATGACAATGCATTTCCTTGGAAATGGAATTGTCAGGATTCTGGATTACATGAGTATATGAATTTTATTTAAATTAAAACTTTTAGTGACACCATAAACAATGGGAACCCTCATACAGTGTAGGGGTTAATGTGAGGGCCCATGAAGCAGTGTGGGGGTGGCCACAAACATTACAAGGACTACTGCGTCTCCCTTATAAACTATGGGAGCTATTGTGCAGTGTGGAAGCTAATGCAGAGGCCATTATACAATTTGAGGGCTAATGTGGGAACTGTTATACTGTTTGGTGCTTACTGTATAGGTAATCATGCAGTGTGGGGACTACTGTGGGGGCCCTCATACAGTATGGAGGACTCTCGTACATTGTAAGCACAACTGTGAGGGTCCTCATACACTGTTGAAATTAATATACAGCATGGGGGGCAATTACTCAGTATGAAGACTACTGTGGGGATCATTATACTTTGTTTTGGTGGAGCAGTGGGCTCACTATATGTATGTGTATAGAGGAGCTCTGGGTCAATCATACTGGGTATAGGAAAGCTGTGGGGGCATCGCACTATGTACATAGGAGCTGGTTCTAAAAATGGGCCGTGTACTGTGGCGCCCCTGCGACAGGGCGGCTACAGGGTGAACTGCAGCTGGACGAGGTAAGATGGTCAACTCACAAAACACCCACACAGACACTCCGACCCTGAGCCAATCATTCTATGTCAGGCAAGGGATGGCGGGAGTAGAGACATGTGGGTGGAGAGAAAGAGAGAACCCGGACAAAGGGGTTGAGGAACAGTAGTGAAACACTAAAACACTAAGTTGGGTGAGACAATCGATGGAATTCCCTGGAGGGTAGAGACGGGAAGCATCCCCAAGCTGAGACACCCTTCAGAGGAGCACTGACGACTGCAAACAGTGAGAGCACAATGGGGCCCGGCGGTTACTACTAATGGCAGACCGGGAAACCAGGCTAAAAACCGGAGAGAGATTGAAGGAGTCAGATGAGCCCAACTAACACGGGTCACTGGTGGCTAGGCCAGGACAACCAGAGAGCCGGCTCTGTAGATGTGGTGGGGGGGAACCTACATGACCCTAACCACAAGACACACCGGCGAGGTGTGGGAGCTCTATGACCCGTGAGCTAACTACCGCTACGGAGTAGGACACAGCCATCATACTAGAGCTAGTGACCCAAGGAGGGAAAGTATCACTACAAAGCCTGTGACGACCGGACCGAATCCGTATGCGAGGACGGAGACAGAACAGCAGGGCCTAAAAGGTACACTGAGGCGAGTAACGAGGAGGAACCATCCCAGCTGCAGTGAGAGCCTGAACCCGGAGCAGTGGTGAGAATCAGTCCACAAGTGTGTGAAAGACTGTATTTTGTAAGAACTGCTGATGAGCCACAAGTAAAGTACCCGGTTATCTCAAAACATCTGTGAGACTGTTATTCTATGAGCCACAGCAGGATCTCCAACTGCGGAGCTGCCTGTTATCTGTCCCTGCATGCTGGCTGGAAGAGCTGCGGGGAGAAATAAGTGTAGCATCCAGAGCAAACAATCCCCTTTCTACACATGCCTTAGGGACAACCAGCCCTACCCGTGGAGGGCTCGCCATCTAGGCTGCCCCCATCATCGTCCCTGGCAGGAATACGACAGCGGTGGTTCACGCTGACCACACACCATGGGTGGCGTCATGAAATCCTATAAACTTTCATCCCTTTTTATTGCCGCACCTAGGGCAACAAGACCGGGCAACGGCACCCTGACACGAGTACCTCAGTCCTTAAAGGTGCGACAGTAACATGTGCGTTTTTTGTGCATGTGTGAAGGGGGCTTGAAAGACATTGCAGCCTGATACAGACCAGAGTAGTGCATTTCCCTAGCAGGCTGCTACACTTACAATATGGGTCAATGTGACAGTCACTTTAGTTAGTTGAATACTACTCTCAATGATACTCTCTCACAACATGGCTCAATAATAAACTATAATTTTAGTTTTCAATATATTCTTACAAAAATCTTCAGGTCGTTTGATCTTGTCAGAACAGTCACTTTGGCTGCAGCTTCCTGCTCCAATCTGTTTCCAGGGCATAGAAAAGACACTTGCTTATATTCTTCTGTCAGCCAATCACAGATATGCTTATAAGGAAAAGTCTGTGATTGGCTGACATTCAAGGCACAAGTGTTACAGTTCCAAGGGACTCATACAATTACTGCTAATTATGCTTCTTTTTGCACTTTATCTATAATTTTTTCCTTCTCCAGTCCCAGCCTGCACCATTACAATCAGGCTAGGGTCAGATTTGCGTCAGCCTTCAGCCTGCCGAATCCATCTAAAACTTAGTCTATGGCAGGCTGATCGCATAGCGTTAACGACATGTAACGCTATGCGCCGGAGGCCTATGCATCTCTATGGATACCAGATGTTTGGCACAGCCGCCAGCTCCACACAAAAGGACCTGATATGCGCTTTTGTTGAGCGAACAGGAAAACGCTGCAAACCTGGGCAGGCAGCTCGGCAGTAGAGCGCTCCTTCTCCACTGTGTTCTGCATCAAACTCCATGTGTCACTCACTGTCTGAAGACCTCACCTGCTTGGACTGTCCCAGTGTAATGAGGTGAACAATTCAGACTGCCGCATTGAGATGGACATAGAATTGGACTTTGTTTCCGCACTTGTCCACCAGGGGGCATTAGTGGACTGTACAATCACAGAGGGTGGAAATCCCCCACCATCTCTTTTGTTTACCCAGGAAGAGAAAGCAGAAAAACAGAGGAGTAGAGACTCAGAGGTCAGCCAGGACAGACCGTGTGGTGTCTCCCGACATAGGGCTCTTTTGCAGCCAGATTCTTGGGAAGAAATACCCCGTGAGGATCGCTGTTGCAACCCCAGGTCTGCAGGACCTTGTCTTACCGAGGGTCCAACTCAAATTCAGGACATTGCCTCCGTAATTCAGGACATTGCCACCGGATTACATGTGTAGGGGCTGTGACCGACATAAGGGAGCCATCTGTGCTACTGTGATCTCCCTTCTCCTGATCTGTGTGCCCCGGGACAGAGAGAGAGACTAATAAAAATCTGTTACCTGCGGAAGAAGACCGAAGAGGAGGACTGAGGAGTTTACCCTCCTTCAGCGCTGCACCGGGACCCGTCATCGTGAGATCCCAGGCCTGCCACGTGGGAGCGACATCTTCTTCTGGGATAGACTGGTACGTGATTTGAGGGAAAGTTAGGGAAAGATATCTCCATTTTGTTTGTTTTCTTTTTCTTCTTCTTGCTGCGCACCCGGATAAAGTGAAGATCCAGGGACTCCACCATATACATGTGTACAGCTAGATCAGTTGACTGTGTTATAGATATGTTTTACAGTAAAGAGATGTTACTACCGGTTAAATCTGAGTATGGAGATTCTGTTGAAGCAAGACATACACACACACCCGCGGCCTTACCACCGGTCGCTACATCTGGCGTAGTCGGCAGGATGTGTGATCAACAGAATCTCCTCCCGGTAGTAACTTATAACCGGACAGCCCCCCCGGCATCTATTGTCAATCAGGTGAGGAAGTTTAACGGATGGAACTATCCTGTAACTGAATGGACCGAACAACTTAAGATAGTGGGGGAGATGTATAACATTGATCCTAAGACCTTAGCAGAAATGGCCATGCTAACATTAGAGGGGGAGGCGTGGACGACAGTCAGGCTGGAGACGGTTAGGGGCCGGCGTACGTTGGATGACTTGGTGCGGGTGCTGGAGAACACCTATGGGCCGACCACATATGCGGGAACATTACGGTATATGTTCTTCCGGCGTACTCAACTCGAGTCGGAGGACATCCCTCAATATGCCAACGCCCTCCAAGTACTGCTTGAACAAGCCTGCAGAAAAGGAGAACAGATAGCTAGTACGGGCGCCCGTGACCTGGTGTTGAGAGATCAATTCGTGACTGGATTAAGAGACCCGTACCTTAACCGCTCACTGCAAGATCTACTCCGGATAAATCCGGCCCTTACGTTCGCTGAAGTTAAGCAAGAAGCGATAGAACGTTCGAGAGGACCTGTTATGGAGGCCCAGACTTATACCGCGGCTTGCAGGTCCATAACTGGTGTCAGAACCCTGAACAATGACACAGAAGAACTGAAGCAGATGGTGGCAGAATTGCAGAAACAGGTGTTGCAGGTCACCCTGGACCAACAGGCGGACAGGCAAGCGAGACAACAACCCGGCCGGCCGATGGGAAGATGCTGGACATGCGGTGATCCCCGCCATAGAGCAAACCATTGCCCCCAGAACGTCCAAGTCCATCTACGGGCCGATATACCAGAACCAGCAAGTCATGCCCCACAACAGCGGCCACCTTTAAACTAGACGCCCCTGCCAAAGAGGCTCACTCGGCAGGGGAGGCCAAGGAGAGGGGTGTAGGAAAACAGAGCCAGCAACGGAACAAACTTGCATCAAACAGCCCTACCCTGGAAGTATTATTGGAAGGGACCGCCGTGCAAGGATTAATGGATACTGGGTCTCAGGTATCCACCATCTCCGAGCAGTTTTACGAAGAGTATCTGAAGCCGCGGGTTGCCTATGACCCTGATACTACTATCAAGATCAAAGCAGCCAATAATCTACCCATTCCGGTGACGGGAGTTGCCTGGATGAACACCGAAGTGTGTGGGCAAGATCTCGGGAAGAGAGGGATAATCGTGGTCAGGGAAGGCTGTGGATCAGAAACGCCCATGATTATTGGGATGAACATCTTGAAAGACCTGAATCTTGTGTTGGTTACCAAGAGGGGGCCCAAGTACTGGCAAGAAGTGACCACACATAGGGCCACCCGCCGAGCCTTCCAACAAGTGGTCCGGACCTGCAATCTCCAGCGAATGACAGAAGAAAAACTGCCGCTGGCCACGATCACCGTACCCCGCCATACTAGGATAACTTTACCTGCGGAGAAGGAGACCGTTATCTCGCTACCCCTTAGCACCACAAGACAGCTCAAAGGCGTGGAGGTGCTGATTGAGCCGCGCACACCCGAAGGAAGGGAAGCTGAACCCCCTAGTTGCTCGAACGCTAGCTGTTGTGAGAAAGGGAAGGGTTCCTGTCAGGCTGGGTAACACGGCTAACGTGAGCGTTGACCTAGAGGCTGGGACACAACTCGCCCGAGTTTACGCCCTAACCGAAGAGGTGAACCCTATGAACCCCCTCCAGTTTGCACCGTCTACAGAGGGAGATTGGACAGTGACGGTCTCTGCCACGGCCGCTGTCGCGGATGACATCAACGCGGGGCGAGAACTACGAGAAAAGTGCCAGTTGGACATATCCCAATACTCCAAACAAGAAGTGTCCCAGGTTAAAGAGTTACTTCAAGAGCACCAGGCGTCCTTTGCCCGGCATGACACCGACTTTGGATGCACCTCCAGTATCAAGCACGAAATCCCCACAGGTGATACCGCTCCTATCCGTGAAAGGTACCGCCAAATACCTCCCCAACAATACCAAGAAGTGAAAAATCTCCTGAATTCCATGTTACACGCTGGAGTGGTGCGAGAAAGCCAGAGCCCCTGGGCTGCACCAGTGGTGAGAGTCAAGAAGAAAGACGGGTCCCTGACGTTCTGCTTGGACTACCGCCGTTTGAATGCTTGCACCATCCGGGACTCATACCCTTTACCAAGGATCGAAGAATCCCTGACAGCCCTGAAGAAAGCTAATTATTTTTCGTCATTGGACCTGGCCAGCGGCTATTGGCAGGTACCCATGCATGAGAAAGATAGAGAAAAGACTGCTTTCATCCTACCCATGGGCCTGTACGAGTTCGACCGGATGCCCTTTGGCCTGAACAATGCGCCGGGGACCTTCCAGCGACTGATGGAGCGCTGTTTGGGGGACCTCAACTTCGACTTCACCCTCATTTACCTGGACGACATCGTAGTCTATTCGGCCACATTTGAAGAACACCTGCAACAGCTGGGCCGTGTGTTTCGTAGGTTGAGAGAACATGGCCTGAAGTTGAAACCCAGCAAGTGCTGTCTTCTGCAGCCCGAGATCAATTACCTGGGTCACCGGATCTCGGCCGAAGGTGTCCAGCCGTCTTCGGAGAAAATAGCCGCCATGCGGGACTGGCCACAGCCTACGAACGTCAGAGAGGTCAGGGCCTTCCTGGGGTTGGCCAGCTACTACCGCCGGTTTGTAAGAAACTTCGCCCGGCTTGCTGCACCCTTGCACAAACTGCTTCGAGGGACCACCAACGGCCCCAGAGGACGACCCATCAGCTGGGGACCCTGCCAGGAAGAATCCTTCCAAGCCCTAAAGGGTGCCTTGACTTCACCTCCCATCCTTGCATATGCAGACTACAATCTCCCTTTCCAACTACATACCGATGCCAGCCTACAAGGTCTAGGGGCAGTACTTTCACAAGTACAAGGAGGCAAGGAACGTGTCATAGCCTATGCCAGTCGATCCCTACACGAGGGCGAGAAGAACCCCACCAATTATAGCTCGTTCCGGCTGGAGCTGTTGGCCCTAACGTGGGCTATGGCGGAGAAATTTGCAGGATACCTCACAGGGACGGAAGTACTGGTCCTGACTGACAACAACCCGTTGGCCCACTTAGAAAATGCGAAGCTCGGAGTCATGGAACAGCGTTGGATGGCTCGACTCTCTAAGTTCAACTACAAGATCAAATACAGAGCTGGGGCTGAGAATCAAAATGCGGACAGCCTGTCTAGAGTGTCATACCCCTTACTCACCAGAGATCGGGATGAAGAACTAGAAGGAGACGAGACGCCCGACTTTGCAAGGCTTGCCCAACAGATGATGGATTACCTCCAGTTCGTTGTGGGCGAAGTTGGAACTCCAGTGGGGGTCACACCGTGTCCCCAAGAGTGGTGCAGGCTCCAGGACCAGAACCCTGAATGGGCCCTACTCAAGCAATGGGTGAAGCAACAGCAGAAGCCCTCCTCCGAAGCACGGTTACGACTGTCTACCAGAACCTTGACCCTGCTCAGCCAGTGGGACCGGCTGGTTCTGAGAGAAGAAGTACTATACCGGAAGGTTCTCTTGTGTCACATGCTGGAGGAATGCACACAAGTTGTAGTACCTGCTCAGTTAGCCCGTGAGATGGTGGCCGAAGCCCACAAAAGGAATGGACACTTCGGAGTAGATAAGACCTTTCGGTGGATTCAACAGTCTATCTATTGTCCGGGGCTCCGCAAGCTGGTCGACGACGTCTGCAGAACCTGTCGCACCTGTCCACTGAACAGTGTGCACCTGTCCAGACGAATAAAACCTCCAGGCCTCTTGAGCTGTTGATGGTGGACTATCTGCTGATCGGGACGGCGAGCAGTGGCTATCAATACTGCCTAGTCATGGTGGACCACTTCACAAAATTCGCCGTCGTTGTTGCTACCAAGGACCAGACGGCCGAATTGGCTGCACAGGCCATCTGTCGACAGTTCATCCACGTCTATGGATGTCCGGAGGGGTTACACTCCGACCAGGGTGCTTGTTTCGAAGGCAGAGTCATCGAGGAGCTGCATTGGATGTATGGGATCCAGAAGTCGAGGACCACTCCTTACCATCCACAAGGGAACGGTGCATGTGAACGCTTTAACCGGACCCTACTCCAGCTGATCCGCACCTTGGCCGAAGATAAGAAAGATCGATGGCCCCAATTCCTTCCAGATCTAGTATGGGCCTACAACAACCAGGTCCACTCTGTGACTGGCTACACCCCACACACCCTCCTCTTTGGCCGCCCAGGAAAAGGGGTCCATGACCTGAACCTATTCCGCCCAGAAGAAGATGTCTGCCATAACTACCCCTCCTGGCTAAATGCTCACCGACAGAAGATGGAGACTGTACATGCTGACCCACTCCCCGTGCAAGAGAAACCCTTAAAGTTGGGACAGCTAGTCTTGCTCCGTATTAGGAAGCCTCAAGGGAAACTTCGAGCCAAGTGGGAGACTGAAGTCTACCGGGTAATCGAACGCCCTTACCCCAATGAACATGTATACCGAGTGCGAGGTGAAGACAGCCGCAGCACCCTCACTGTGCACCGAAATATGTTGCGCCCCTGCCGCTCCCGGCCTGACTCCCCTCTCACAGTAACCGGAGGGGGTGACGCTGCTAACATGACTGACGTCACGGACATTTCTCAACATAGAGATCACATCGACTCTGAGACCGGTGACCCACCTACACAGACCAGTCCCTCTCCCGGAGTACTGACTGGAGTGGGGCGTCAAGACAGTGACGAGGAGGGGAACAACCGACCCTTGCGACGCACTGACCGCACCACTGCTGGGATCCCGCCCGGACGGTCTTACAGGGACCAGTATGTATGGCCCACCTCTCAACCAACCCCTGTGACATCTACAGCCATCACTTCCTTGGAGCCGGCGGTTGTTGACAGGGACTGCCAACCTTTAAGTGGGGGGGTATGTAATGAGGTGAACAATTCAGACTGCCGCATTGAGATGGACATAGAATTGGACTTTGTTTCCGCACTTGTCCACCAGGGGGCATTAGTGGACTGTACAATCACAGAGGGTGGAAATCCCCCACCATCTCTTTTGTTTACCCAGGAAGAGAAAGCAGAAAAACAGAGGAGTAGAGACTCAGAGGTCAGCCAGGACAGACCGTGTGGTGTCTCCCGACATAGGGCTCTTTTGCAGCCGGATTCTTGGGAAGAAATACCCCGTGAGGATCGCTGTTGCAACCCCCGGTCTGCAGGACCTTGTCTTACCGAGGGTCCAACTCAAATTCAGGACATTGCCTCCGGAATTCAGGACATTGCCACCGGATTACATGTGTAGGGGCTGTGACCGACATAAGGGAGCCATCTGTGCTACTGTGATCTCCCTTCTCCTGATCTGTGTGCCCCGGGACAGAGAGAGAGACTAATAAAAATCTGTTACCTGCGGAAGAAGACCGAAGAGGAGGACTGAGGAGTTTCCCCCCCTTCAGCGCTGCACCGGGACCCGTCATCGTGAGATCCCAGGCCTGCCACGTGGGAGCGACATATTCTTCTGGAATAGACTGGTACGTGATTTGAGGGAAAATTAGGGAAAGATATCTCCATTTTGTTTGTTTTCTTTTTCTTCTTCTTGCTGCGCACCCGGATAAAGTGAAGATCCAGGGACTCCACCATATACATGTGTACAGCTAGATCAGTTGACTGTGTTATAGATATGTTTTACAGTAAAGAGATGTTACTACCGGTTAAATCTGAGTATGGAGATTCTGTTGAAGCAAGACATACACACACACCCGTGTCCTTACCACCGGTCGCTACACCAGCACACACTGCCTGTGGCCCTGCGGTCTGCAGCAGAGAGCAGGTGAAGGAGCACTCTACTGCTTAGCTTCTTGGGAGTGAGAGTGATTGCTCCACTAGTGTGTACAGTGAAGACACATGGAGTCAGTCACGGTCAGATGTAGAGCCCTTTTTTCCACTTCACTCTGCATCAGTGACTCCACACCACATATCTTCACTGCACACACCGGTAGCACCATCACTCTCACTCCCAGTCTAGCGGATCACCCAGAAGAGTCCCCTCCATCACAGCACAGCTGCAGTGTTCATCATCTCCATGACAATCAGCACCGCTTCCCACATCAACACACACTGGTGAGGAGAGGGGCCCGGTTTAGTTCAACATAATCATAGGCGTTCAGCTGAGCAGGTTCCCTGTTAAGTATAGATGCTGCCGCCGACTCCATTTGACCACATGTCTTCACTACCTGGGGGGCCCCCTCCCGCTCAAGGTCTCGGTGCAATTGCAAAGGCTGCACTGGCAAAATGTCCGCCCCTAGGTTATATGCACATGATCCAGAGGTGCTGCATCCTGGAGGCAGTGCCTCCGGACCTTGAGGAAGCTGGGGGTGAATGCAGGGTGTGTGCAGGCGCCCTGTGCCCACGATCTGTATTTGGGGCAGGGTGACTTTTTTCTTCATTCACCCCCTGGAGCTCACTTTTTATTTATTTACTTACAGCAGGGTATATATTCAAATAATTTTAATCTTAGGTTTTGTGGGTCTATATCTATACAATGCAATCTTATAACTAAATGATGGCAAAATTGCTCAGTCTATACAGTGCAATCTCGTTACTACACAGTGGCTCTATACATTGCATTGTGGTTACTATATGGTGATATAATGGGTTGATACAATGCAATCTCATTACTATATGACAGTATTATGCTGGGTCTATACAATGGAGAGAGTAAAGTGGGGTATCCCAGCAGCACAGAGCATTTCAGAAGAGTAGTGTACTGACCTTAGTGTAGGTGAGTTACATAGTGGAAGGATAAGCAGTAAAGAGTAGTAGAGCAGAGGAACATTACAGTTTTATAGGAGTAGAGAGGCACAGAGTATTTCAGGAAAGCAGTAAGCTGATGTTATGGAAAGTCTCAGCTGGAGCATTACACTATGAATGATGCAGGGCACCCAGACAGTGGAGTTCTGGATAGAAATGCTGCAATATTATGGCAGGTTACAAGCTGGAAAGTGTAGGTTTCACCTGTAATGGCTGGGAGACTAGCCATTCGTCTAAGAGGGATATGGCGCTGCTATGAATGACTCTGACTCCAATATAGTGTTAAATTAACTTTCTTTATGAATACCAAACAGTTAATAGAAATAACCTTTTCTAAAGAGGCATGAGCCACAACAGCTCCAACTCAAATCACAACTTATGCAGGCCGAGGGAACTCACATGCCAGTTTCGCAGGGAAGGACATGAATACCCCAGGACTATCCCAACCCACTCTTACTTAGTAAAAGGCCGACCCAGGATTTTATTGCGACCGCGGCATGTGTTTCCCTCTGGATATAATCTTACACCCACCTCCACACTATGTACAATGTGATTCGGGATCCCTTATTCCCCTTTATAACTTGATTCCACAAACTATTTACAACATATGCAGTGGCCCCTCCTGCAGAAGTAAAGCTCTTAGCTTTGATAATGCACAGTTTATAGACCAAGTCTGATCAGTCTCTCCACAGGAATTCACACAAAATAGTTCTCATCAGCCTCTAGCTAGCTCACCCTATCTCTCTATATAAGCAGTGACCAGTCACATTTCTGTATTACTCACAGCACACAGTTTTTTTTGAAGCACACTGTCAGATTGAGCCTATGGGGAACTCCAACACATCTCAGGCCCAGCATGTCCTCACACTTCAGACTCAGCGCATTCCCGGCTCCACGTGCCTCTCTGGACAGTCAACACATCTTGAACCTCCTCAGAACTGCACTACCTCAAGGCTCCGTCTCCTCAGCTCTGTTACTCCTTGAGCAAACCGGCCAGTTCCAGTCTCTGAACACGCTCCAAGCACCTCTGGAGCTCGGCACCTTCTCCCTCTTCTCACTCCTCAAGCACGATTCGTTCCCAGCTCCACGTGTGACCACGAACGATGGATTCTCAGGTTCTCCTCAGTCTCCTCCAAGGATCGATCTCTCTCCCAATTTACCTCAGGAGACTCTGAACAAGATTTCTTCCTGTTTCCAGTCCTTTCTACTCTTGTTGAAATGGTGACCTCTAGTGGTCGGACTAAGTAACTGCAGGAAAGCTTACATTATTTATCAGTGTTGAACTTAATATTAGAAATACATATCAGCATTATTACATACCTGCAGCAAAAAGAATTTCAAGGGTTTGACAATATTGTTGCTGGACACAGACTGAGTTAAACACTGGAAGATTTGTCCTGCAGCACCACAGATTATTTTATGGAAATTAATGTTGAGATATTGCAGTAAGTCAGAATCTGGAAAGTGTAGGCTAAAGCACAGAGTATTTCAAAGATATGATATTCTTGTGTTTGGAACCAGTGCCTTCCAGTTTGCAGACTACTGCAATTTCTTAATATTCATTTGCTGAAACACTCTGTACTGCAGCTTAAACCTCAACCTTCCAGCTTGTGGGCTTCTGCAATTTCTCAACATTAATTTGCTAAAATACTCTGCTGCAGCTGGAATTTGCAGACTGCCGAGACTCAACCATCACAACTCCATAGAGTGACGCAACACCAAATTACTTAACCATAAATAACTTTTATTTAAGGAGAGATAACAGCACTCTAATATTTTAACTTTGGCATAAAACTCATGGTCGCAGCTTATAACCAGGCAAACTTGCCAACCAAAACCGGGGTTTAGGAAGAATATCCGCCTTCTGGATGTCCGGTGCGGGTTTCTTACCTCTAACTTTTTAAACGGCTGCAACCTTGAGAAACCAGAAACAGAGAGGGAGGGCAGGGATATTATATCTAGTAGGTGGACCCACAACAGGAGGAGGCTCCACCCACACAAGCATCACTCTATTGGAGACCTCCTATAGCCAAAGGAGGGCCAAGCAGTGAGGGGGCAGCAGCCTAATCTGCATCTGCAGTGCCCCTTACTTCCCAGCTTGTGACCTACTGCAATCTCTAGACATTTATTGGCTGAAAAAATCCAGATGGAAACTTCTTAACTTCCCCAGTGCAGCATTCGATTATCCAGCACTGGCCCAACATCATCTTTACATCATGCTCCTCTCTGGTTGGGACCTATAGATTTATTTTTTGCTTACCTTTTATAACTTTAATTGTCAGAACAATCTCATTTTATGTACCTTCCTCTGTGGCATCTGGCTTTTATGTATCTGTATTATTCTGAATTATTATGCTCTGCATCAGCTCCACGATAGAGAGATGTATGAGGAACTACCTAGTAGTACCCTCATTTTGTTTTCTGCTCAGCTATACCATATATAAAATGACACCTATGACCAGGATGTTATCACAAAAAGTACTCGATGGCTTGTATACTGAATTCCCTAAGCTGCCCACATTTTATCTTCTGTCTAAAACCCTAAAGAATCCCTATGATCCCCCCGGTAGACCAATTGTCTCCAGGTTAGAAGGACTATGTCATCCTGTATGTCCTTTCATAGATTATCATTTACAACCATTGGTGGAGACTCTTCCCTCAGAATACTGCAGAGGTCCTCAATAGGGTTGTGGGATTCAGATGGATAGGGACTCGCTCTTGGTTGTGGCAGACATGAAGTGTCTCTACATATGTATTGAGCATGAAGATCGCCTTAAGGTCCTGTCACACGCGTCAATGTCGTCAGCGATCTGATCGCTGACGACATTGACGGCTGATTGCTGGTGAGCTGTCACACAGACAGACTCACCAGCGATCAATTGACCAGTGACATCATGGAAACGATTTAAATATCGTTTCCACGATGTCCTGCTCCCGCTGCCAGGCTGCTGGAAGCGGGAGCAGCCTGGTCTCCAAGGTACACTGCGGGTAACTAGGCAGCGCGCGCTGCCTAGATACCCGACGTGTACCTTAGTTACCAGCCTCCTCCGCTCACCCGGTGAGCGGAGGAGGCTGGTAACTAAGGTACACAGTCGGGTATCTAGGCAGCGCGCGCTGCCTAGTTACCCGACGTGTACCTTAGTTACCAGCCTCCTCCGCTCACCGGGTGAGCGGAGGAGGCTGGTAACTAAGGTACACGTCGGGTATCTAGGCAGCGCGCGCTGCCTAGTTACCCGCAGTGTACCTTAGTTACCAGCTCCCAGCGCTTCTGAGAGGCGCTGGGAGCTGGAATATCGCTAGTCCCGGTGTCACACGCAGCGATGCTGCGTGTCCACCGGGCGACAATCGCCAGGTTTTAGGACTGATTCTAAAACCTGGCGATCATCAACCAGCGATTTATCGCTGGTTGATTCACTATGTCACACGCGTCAATATCGCTGCAACGTCACGTGCAGCCGATATCGTGCAGGCGATATTGACGCGTGTGACAGGCCCTTTAGAGCGGTCTATTTTTTACCTGGGGATGAGCAACTAGGACAGTGCAATCAGTGAGTTGGTCCTTGAGCTCCTCAAATATGCCCTCACCCCCAACTTTTTTGTATTTAAAGATATCTATTACCTCCAACTGAGAGGAACCGCGATGCGCGTGGCTTGCGTTCCTTCATATGCAAACCTCTCCCTGGAGTACTGAGAAAGGGGTTTGCTGGATTATGGAGGATCACAGGCCAATCTGCAGGTGTTAATGTGGGTGAGGCACTTAGGATACGGGGGTTTGATGTAGTGCATTTCGGTTAAAGGGGTGGCAATGTTAGGAAAATGTTAACGCAGTAAGAAGCCATATGGACAAACACTTTGAATATTGTTCTAACTTTTGCCATAAATAAAGCTCTTAGTTTCTCTCCCTTCCTGTAGTTGATAGTTTCTGATGCTGTTTCTTGAGCATTTATTTGGCTCTCGTGATGCCTCACTGTATTGATTTTTAATTTTCCTTCATGTGTGTCTTTCTATAGTTGTCTAATACTTCTGCTTATTTCACCTCCCTTTGTTAGTGGTCCTCACTTACACCTCATGCTTGATCCTGAAAACCATATCCATGGATGTCATCTGGCTCCATTACTCCCTATGAAGCTGGACTTTTTAAAGGGACTCTGTCAGGTCATTTTTCAGTATGATTCCAATATTACCCTTAAATAGTGCCTGGGAAGATGTTTTAAAAACATGTAAAATCATTATTTTTATCACAATCATTGATTTTTATCATAAAATCATTATTGTACATTTTATAGCTTTATAGCATTTTTACACCGTGCAGGCAGCACCGGCATTAGTTCTCTCCATTACATTTACAGCCAAATAGTCTGGCTGCTGTATAAGTATTAATTAAATATCCACACCCTCCTAAGCTGGTGTTCTGTCCCTCCCCTCTGTGCTCTGTGCTGCGAGGTGGGAGGTTTTGTCCTACACTGTCTGTAAAAGATTTCTATCACATGAGCATTGTTTTTTTGGTTTTCCTGCATACATGTATTGTGTCTATCTGCTGAGCAAATGATCAAATGTTCTTATAATCACATAGAAATATCTCAGACTGCACACACTACACACATGCCTATAGAAACAATGAGGATCTCTAAGATCATACACACCTCCTCCCTTCTCCTTTCTGCTCTGCACCGAGTCACACAACAGACAGATCAAAGTGGAGGGAAAAGCTGTGTAGTGATGCATGAATATTCATTTATTGGTTTCGTTGGCAGCAGAGAGCTCACTGTGATTGACAGACAGAATTAATCTTTTATTTTGAAGTTTAGAGAGGAGAGGAGAGAAGTATAAATAATAGAAATACATGAATAGAGAGAGCTTAGAGAAAGGAATTAGAAAATGATATCTTTTACATATGAATTTTTGACCTCACAGATTCCCTATAAAAGCATATTGATATTTTTATAATTCTCTTATTTGAAGTGCATCATTGTAATGATTATTATTTATCAGGTCTGGCTCTGCTTTGGAAAAGGTTATATTAAATAGTGTATCCATTCCCTCTGTCTTTCTACTCTCCAATGCGCCTGCATTCTTCCTTCCTGCTCGCTCCTTTGGCATCTCCATGGATTCACGGCAGCGTCCTTCTGCCTGGTTACCAGGGGAGGACACTCCTTTTTTCCTTGACAGTCGGTGGGCGGGCAAGGTGGGGCACATGCTCTGCTTTGGGACCGGTGATTGGTAGATGTTGGAAAACTCACCTGTCCTTCAGATCAAGCCTAATCATGTGACCATTATAAAAGTTTATGCAATGCAGTTTTACAGTGCCGCTCCCTGAAGAAGCATATCTCACTAACTACACAAAACGCGGATTGAAGTTGGCACTATTTTTGTGGGGCCCCTAGTGGGGAGACTATCTTAACATGGGTAAGGTTACTGTATGATACTTGTTTCACTTTTTATCCGGATGTGCACCTTAGGTTGTAAACCTGCTCAGCAATCAGGGCATGGATTTATAGGGCTGGTCCTGACTTATTAGTGGTTGATATGTGTATGTAATACAGTATGCTCTATGTGGCATAATATATTTGGTACAACTACTCTGTATGACATTGTGAACTGTCCTGTACATATATCTATACACTGGCTTGCTGTGTTGTGGGCTTCTCCCCATTCATTTTGTATGTGCTGTAATTTACATTTTGCTCATATATAAAGATTCCCTTACTTTAATTTGTGGATCCCTTTATTTTTGTAAGTCTTGTCTGAAACCTCATTTTTGTAAGAGATTTTTTTTGTATATTAATCAGAAAAGATCTCTTTATGACCTTATGTATGAAATAAAATTATGATTTTTTTAGCCAACTAAAAATTGTTTTTTCATGCATAGAATGGTACCAACAACTGTTAAGAAAAAGTTGGAGCATTCTAATGTCTGATGTAAAATTGGAAAACCTTTTCCCCAGCAGACCCCTATTGACTGTAAGAAGAGCCAGAAATCTTCACAATGTTCTTACCAGGTGACCTTTTATGTGTCCAAACATTAGATTAGGAACAGGTATAGTCCTCAAGGGTTCTTACTCAATCAGAAACTGTTTTATTTTCCAGTTGATGTTCGTAACAACTATTTTTATCAACCAGATTGATGGGAAAAGTTACAATTTGAAGAATTACATCAATTGTTGTTCCAACATTGTGGTACATGACCTAACACATCCATGTAACATGAATTATGTGGGACAAACGACTCAGGAATTGAGGAAGCGATGGATATACAATCTGAATTGCTTCATGCCATCTGCTATTAATAAGAATCTCCTTTTTACAGGTTTCTATAAACAATAGTGGGTTGAGATCAAGTGTATTCATACCCCGAATATTTGGAATGTTGTTTGTATTCGTCAAGCCTCTTTCTTCATCTCAATTCTGTTATGGCCATAACATCTCTTCTCTCATCCAGGTGTACAGATGTAGTACCTCTACATCCATATATGCCTGTTCTCCTCTGTTTGTGTCTCCCTGTGTTCCTCTTTCTATAAATAATCCACAAGTTTTTTTGCATATTTTAAATGAAAAGTCACTGTTATTGATGTAAGCTCATCATTTTATCCCATGGTGTAATTTATAAGTGGTGATCAAACATTTATTTGCATTAATGTTTTGGGGCACACATTATCTGTATTTATGTAAGCCCTTGTTGGTGTGATGATCTTTAAGAACAAACTCTGAAGCATAACCTTCATGCATTTATTTACCAGGTTGCTAAGTCAGGATCTGGTAGGCTGTGGTCTGTACTGACTTGCAGCTCTCCTCTCCCTGGTTGTTTTCTAGCAGTATTACGCATGCACCGGACGTCTGGGCATGACCTAGTCAGCAAAGAAAGGCAGTATATTGAGTACTACACATTCCTATGACTGGAACCCTGAGTTGGACCTGTTGAAGCTCATGTGAGCGAAATAGTTGTTGTCTGAACACTGCCTGCTGCTTGTTCTCCTCTCCCCCCTCGCTGACCTGTCATGGTGAACCGGATTTCATCTCTTAATGAAATAAAGGAAGTCTTTTTACTCTTTGGAAGTTTGCGGCAGCTCTCCTTGGAATTTTCTGGACACAATGTGTTTGGGGGGGTGTCCTTCGACACTCTTGTTTCCAGTTTCTTCGCTCCAGCGTGGAAAGCATTTTGTCTGTCCAGGCACCTTGCTGCTCAGGCAATCCAGTTTACTCTATATTGGAGCCATTAGATTGAAACTACCAACATGGTAGTTTATTCATATGTGCCTCATTTAGTTTGATTAGAAATTAATCATTGTGATTACTTGTGTATATCTACCCTGAGTTTGCCTACCTGGCATAACGCTTGGGGACTGTTCCTCTCTCTCCCTCTGTTCCAAGTTGGTCCAGATGGTCTAACTATATCCTGTAGTCAGCATCTCGCTCATGATTGTGGGGTATATGGTTTTGTGACTACACTATATTCCTTTGTATTATTAATTGTTCACTGCTAGATATATTTTTTTCTATGTGCTACTATCATTTAAAATTTTGTATACACATGTGCAATACGATCTATCTTTGTTTGTATGACTCCAGTACATTAACATTATTATTTCTGTTGTAGACTTACCTTGCCTAGGCTTACTTGTGTGCACAGGGTGGTTGACCCACATACCTTCTTAGTGGTTTTAATATTTGTAAGAGTTGTTTTTAACTTTGTATATGTGCACAAATAAACGTCTTTACTATTTTGTCACTACAGAGATTACTTTCTGAGCTACTTTATACTGTTACATTAGTTCCAAGGGCTATTCCTACACTGCCCCTTTTTGTGTTTTTTTTATGTTCTCACACAAAGTGTTATCACAATAGAAGGAGAAAAAAAAGAGAAGTTTGTGTAGAGAGGATAGGATAGGTAATTTTTAATTAAAGTGATTAGAAAAAACATACCATTATTACACCAAATAAAGATTTAATTTTAAAATAAAATATAGTGGGAGACCATCCCTTTGATGGAAGGTTTTGTCCTCAATGACACAGTTCTCATTACACTCTCAAAACTGTTGGAAACAAAGACTATCAGTTTTTGAAATCCTTGTCCTAGCTACCATGTCTCATTCAATAAGACACAATAACTCATGGCCACTTTACACGTCCCGATATCGTCGTCCAACTTCGATAAAAAGTCACGTGGTTCGTGCGTTGGCGACAATACCATTCGTGCGTTGTATGGTGTAAATGACCAATTCGATGCAGGAACGATGCCAAAACGATATCGGGGAAGAATTGTGCAGGCTCTTCAGCTGCCCGATATTGGATGGACGATCTGGCAGGATCATGCTGTGTGACAGCCCAACACCGACTTGGAGCACAACTTCCCCTATTCACTCCCATGTTAAATGGTCATTCACAGGTTTGCTCGTCCAAGGGGCCGTACACATCGCTGTTGTGTTGCCTGCCGATATCTCCTTGTGTGACATCTCCTATGCGATCTTGGATTACTGCCAAAAATGTGCACGCTCCCGTGCCGTTGTATACAATATTGAAACGATGTTGGGATGTGTAAAGTGGCCATTAGTCCCTTCTAATGTGGCTGCACAGTGAAATGGATTAACAAAAAAGCTGTTCATTTTATGCCTCACACTGAATGGTATAATTTTTGTGCAGGGAAACATGAAAATGAAATGGAAGCTAACAAAGCGCCTATTCATTCTATATTTATTAGTAAAAATTTGATTATTTTCTGCTATATATTTTTGTAATTAACTTTTGTAAATTCTTTTAAATATTTTGCTGGCAATAATTACAGGATTATGCCATATATCCTGCTTAAATAAAGGTGGTTCCCCTCTTTAGGGAATTCAATGCCGCAATTAGTGCTGTGTAAATTAATGACATATTGTGACAATACTCCCCATGTAGGAAGTATTATTTACTAAGCAAAAAAGATTTACTTCTCCCTCTTTGAAGGCAATTTTCTGTATGTTTCCAAAATCAGCAGCACATATATATATTACCGCAAGAAAGCAAAATAATATTAAACATGTGGTCCAAAGGTGAAATTAAAGGGAACCAACCACCCCCAATGACCCCCCCGGACTATTAATATTGGTCCCTACACACAGCACATATATGTGCTGCAATGATTTTTGCTAAAAAAACCCGTTTTTAAAACTTGAGATAATGCTTTTTAAAGTTTAAAACGAATGGACGGATGGGCGGCACTTAGCTGTTTGAAAAGCCGGGTTGCATCTGTCAGTCATCCCCCCCGTGTCCCCTCGCAGCAGTAACGTCCAGCCCTTTGCAGCGTCACAGCCCTGTGCACGGGCTCGCATGCCCGTGCACACGTCATCATCTACAGCCGGGTTGGGAGCGCGCGCTCTGACTCCCATAGCCGAGCGCAGGAAGTCAGAGCGCGCGCTCGCTTCCCGGCTGTAGATGATGACGTGTGCACGGGCATGCGAGCCCGTGCACAGGGCTGTGACGCTGCAAAGGGCTGGACGTTACTGCTGCGAGGGGACACGGGGGGGATGACTGACAGATGCAACCCGGCTTTT
>JARQOC010000005.1:271189390-271259893 GCA_033576535.1 Allobates femoralis | reverse complement strand
TGAAACTACACCCCCCCCCCCGGACTTCCGGTTCCGGCTCTGGGGAGATGGCAGCGTGAAGGAGACGCTCCTGAGACCGCGCCGACCAACTGCCAGATATAACGGGTCAGATGCCCCAGAACGCCCCTAAAAACAAGGAGGGTAACCCTAAGACCACGGGGACCCTGGATCGCTATGTCCTGAGGAGCTCGGGGCGCGAGGACACAGTGCACTCCCAGAGCGGGAAGACGAGCGGGACCGCAGAGAAAATGGCGGCAGCAGGAGACAAGGCTCAGGCAGCGGGACATAACAGCCGCAAGGGAGGATGCAGTAACTTCTCTGAGAAGGGCTCAACGGAGGCCAAAAGGAACACCCCAGAGACTGCACGTGCCGACCAAGTCCCAGACAGGGAGAAGGAAACAGAGGAGCAATATCTGGACTCGGCAGAGGTACTGGAGGAGGGTTGGGACAACAGCACTCAGTCAGGGGTGGCACACCATGAGGAGACATTGCAGGAGAAGGAGATGATGGACATGAGAGGCCCTATAGATGTGGCCCAACTGGCTAAGGCAATAGCCCCATATATTGTGGCTGATATAACTGCGGCATTAAAAGACTCTGTGACAGAAGCTTTATGTGGGCTCAGACACACTACTGAACAGCACAGTGAGAGGCTGCAGGAAGCTGAGAGGAGATTAGGAGAGGCTGAAGACAGGATTGTGATAATGGAACGTCATATTGCAGCTCTACAAAAGCATTCCGCATATACTGAGGAAAAAGTAGATGATCTGGAAAATCGTTCCAGAAGAAATAACCTCAGGATGGTTGGATTACCAGAATCTATCCCACCAGGGCAGCTAGATGTGATTTGGGAGTCTGAGCTACCTAAAGCCTTAGGATTAAAGAGGCAATGCAAAGTGGAAAGAGCCCACAGGATTGGCCCCCCAAAAGACCCGAAAGAGGGTCCACGTCAGATCATAGCTAAGTTTCTGGACTATAAGGACAAGGAACTGGTACTGAGGGAATTTAGATCCAGGAGGATCCCACTAGTCTTGCAAGGATACAGAGTCAGGCTTTATGAGGATTATTCGGCGGAGGTAGCACGCAAAAGGAAAACTTTTAGCGCAGCCTGTACCATCTTGTTTAAGCGGAACATTAGATTCCAACTTGCTTTCCCTGCAGTGCTGCGATTCAGGAATAGCAAGGGTGGGATGATGACTTTCGCAAATGCCAGAGCAGCTTTGGATTACCTACAACAAAGGTCATTATCCCCTCAGGAACCACGGCTGATTCCTGCAACAAATGGCTCACAATCACGCCCACCGCAAAGTACTTATGCTGAAAAAGCGGCGATAAACAAAGAGGGAAAAGAACCGTCATATAAAGACGGCAGAGGGCAGAGCGGACAGAAGCAGGATGGAATCAGATAAAGGAGAAATGACATGCGTTTAAATGGAAGAAAGTGATGGATAATGAGTGATAGAGGGGGAGATAAGATAAGAGAGTACGGAGGAGGAAATGATTCTTATATTAATGATTCTGTTCTCTGGACAATTTTTGTTTTGTTCTAGGTTATGACACGTTATGGGCTGTCGAACGTTTCAGGTCTATGATTGATTTATGGGTACAGCCTGGTCTGAAATGAATATATATATATACTGAGAGGCACATCAATCTCTGGTAACCTGACAATGGACTCCGGAATGATGCTAAGAGGAGAAGGTGGTCGGAGGTGTTGCAGATAAGTGTACATTGCTCGAGGGGAGAGGGGAAGGGGGCAGATGTCACAAGTATGTCATATGTACAGAGGCGCGGGGAGCAGCTGTCTTCTACAGTACAAGGGAAGTCAAAAGACAGAATGCTTACCCAAGGAGAGAAGGGAATTTTTTATTTTTTTTTTATTATTTTTCTCAATCACTCCTTGAGAATGGGAATAAGAGGGGAGGAGGTAATGAGCTGGAAAATACTGTTAGATTTTACATGTGTGTTACAGACAACAATAGGATATGCAACTCAAAAGGTGGTCATTGAGACGGTGGGTGGTGGACATACAGGGGAGGTTCAGTTGATGACATTGTTAAATAAAAAGGTAATGGGGTACGACGGGACGAGGGGATTTATGCAATGCTGCGTATCATTTCGTGGAATGTGAAGGGGTTGAGGTCTCCCAACAAGCGATATATGATTCTGCGCCACCTAAAGAAACTAAAGGCGGATGTCGCTCTTCTTCAGGAGACTCACCTTCAAGCACATGAACTCAAATATATGCAGAAGTTGTGGGTGGGAGCAGGATGGATATCAGGGGCTAAGGGTAAAAAGGCAGGGGTGCTAACATTGATTAATAAGCATTTGGCACACAATGTACTGTCGATATCACATGACTCTGAAGGGAGAAGATTGCAAGTGGTATTACAGCTTCAGGACCAACATTTGAGTATATACAACATATACGCACCCAACACCACCAGTACCCAATTCTATGCGGACCTGAGTGTATCTATTATGGGAGACAGGGAAACCAATATCGTAATTGGAGGGGACTTCAATGAAGTGGTAATAGAAGACATCGACAGGAAAAAGGGGGGGAGGAGGAGTGAACAGACTTTGCTGACGAAAAAAAGTAGTGACCTCGCAGAGCTACTGGAGACAACTGGGTTGATTGACGTGTGGAGAGTGATGCACCCTCAGGAATTAGACTATACACATTTCTCTCACCCGCATGGCTCATGGTCGCGCATTGATTTATTCTTGGCGTCCGAACAGCTGTGGAGGAGGACGGAAAATGCCACATTAGAGAATATGGTCATATCTGACCATAGTCCAATAACCATTGACCTAGCGGAAACCCATCAGAGAGGAACGGATATCTTGTGGAGGTTCCCCTCATACCTAGCTAAGGATGGAGAATTTAGGACACAATTAAAGGAATGGTGGAGAGGCTTTGCTTCTGATAACATCGAGCATAAGTCAGATCATCGTCTCTTTTGGGAGGCAGGGAAGGCAGTACTAAGGGGTCTCATACTGGCCCATACCTCCAAACATAAAAAGTCCATTAGGGAGTGGTACACTATAGCTAGTGGAAATGTGTCTTCATCCTATAGACGGTTCAAACAATCACAGGACCCAAGAGATAAAAAAGAATGGGTGGAGGCCAAAGCAGAGTTTGAGATGTGGGCCAGCAGGAGAGAAGAACTTTTGAAAGGACAGCTGGAGACAGATCTCAACAGGTTTGGGGACAAGGCGGGGAGGTTGTTGGCAGGATTAGCAAAAGGCCGGAGACTGCCTAAACCAATTAGGGCTCTGAGAGACAAGGAGGGGCATGTCACAACAAACCCCAAAGACATAAACTCCATACTTGGAAAGTACTATAAAAAATTATATGAGATCTCAGAGGCACCTGATGGGGAAGGGAGTGCCTGGCTAGATAAAATTTCCCTTACTAAAATCGCAGAGTTAGACTTAGAGGAATTAAATAGACCAATAACGGAGGAAGAGGTGGACAGCTCAATCAAACATCTAGGTAATGGGAAGGCCCCGGGTCCAGACGGCTTTTCAGGGGAATTTTATAAACTTTTGAGGGAGGAAGTGACGCCAACGTTGACAGGTCTCTACAATAACATACTTACAGGAGAACCCATATCAGAGGCCATGAATATGGCGTACATCAAACTACTTCCAAAAGGGGAGGGAGGGGGGGAGGATCCGGCAAACTTTAGACCCATTTCCTTAATTAATCTGGACCTAAAAATTTTATCCAAACTAATGGCAGACAGATTAGCGAGGGTGCTGCCAGACCTAATTGAAGGACATCAAACGGGATTTATTAAAGGGAGGTCTGCAGTAACAAATGTGCGCAAAGCACTTCTGGCGTTGGATGCGGTTAAATTTGGGAACAAGGAGGGAACTGGAGACCCAGCCATGGTCACATTAGACGCAGAAAAAGCATTTGATAATGTGAAATGGCCATGGCTGGGTCTGGTATTAGATCGCATTGGGCTACAGGGGAGATTCAGACAATTTCTGGGGTCCCTGTACACCAATCCGACGGCTTGAGTCCATACGCCGGGCTTCCTCTCACCCAAATTTCCTTTACAAAAGGGAACACGGCAAGGATGCCGGCTATCACCACTCCTGTTTGACTTGGCCATAGAACCCCTAGCTAGGTATATAAACAATTGTGACCCATTTGAGGGCATACCTATAGGGGAGCAGAAATTGAAGTCTGCATTATTCGCGGATGATATAATACTATTCATGCACAATCCTGAACGCGATCTTCCACAACTATTGGAAATAACCAAAAGGTATGGGGGTTTCTCGGGCTTCAAGTTAAACAGGACAAAATGTGAATTGTTAAAAATTAGGGAGGGGGTGAACAGAGGGGGAAATCTAGATAAGTTAGGTATCCCAATAGCACCAAAATATGTTAAATACCTGGGGTTGAAATTGGGTAGGACTTCGGAACAAATTTATAATCTTAATTATGGCCCACTTATCGATAAAATTGAGAAAGAACTAAAAAAATGGAGAGATTTACCGCTTTCGCTGCTGGGCCGTAGCCACTTAGTAAAAATGATTAGCTTTGCTAGACTCCTATATCCTCTTCAGACCCTACCCCTGTTATTAAAAAGGGTTGACGTAAACAGAATAAACAAGGCCTTTACAGGCTTTCTATGGAGGGGAAAAAAGGGAAGACTGAGCTTGGGAAATTTGACAAGAGGGAAAGAGAGGGGAGGCACAAATTTTCCTGATATCAGAGGGTACAATCTGGCATGTCTCCTTAGACATGTAGTCGAATGGTTAAAAAATTCAGAAAGATATTCGGACAAAAAACTAGAGATGGCATATTGTGAGCCTTGGGAGAGGGGTTCACTACTCCACACGTCGATGTCTAACTTGCCAGTACACATAAAACGGTCAGCGGTCTTCAGAGATACCATTTTATCATGGAAGGCGGTTAGAAAGAAAGGAAATTTATCATGGAAGGTGTCCAAATATCTCAACCCTTGGGCCTTTCCTGACTTCCCAATGGGAAGAGAAAACGCCCTCTTCGAAAAATGGAAGCAGGGTGGGATACATAAGATGGGCGATCTGATACATCCAATAGAGGCTAGATGGATGACAATGCATGAAGTGCTGGTGACATATAAACTGGGAGGAGCACAGGACTTGCAGTTTCTCCAACTGAAACATCACATAATGGTCAATTTGAAGAATCTGAACATGGAGGCTAGAAGAAACGTTTGATACAAAAAGATGGAAGCTAGGGATGAGCGAGTCTACTCGCTAGGACTCGTTACTCGGCGATTCTTAAGGGACTCGCTGGACTCGGGAATCGGCGAGTCTTTTAGCGAATACTCGCTCAGTAACGAGTCCAATGCAAGTGAATGGCAATCTTAGTTTTGTCATAGTTTACTTTCTCTCACTCGCTAGACTCGCTAGACTCGCTCTATCACATCGCTATATAGCTTGAATCTCCCCAAACAGCAGCGAGTCTGAGCGAGTCTACGAGTCCGAATCCTAGCGAGTCTGCGATTCCGAGTCCTGTATTCTCTATTCGGGACTCGCGAATCCAGAATCTTTTATGTTACTAGTCAGCATTGCGTGTTAGGTCAGAAAACTTGTGAAGATAGCCAATCATAGTCAGTAATGGCATAGCAGCTTTGGTTGTGTCAGGACTATGATTGGCTGCTGTCCATCGTGATGCCTATGTCATCTATGACAGGCAAGGCAGTATATAAGGCTTGCCCCCGCCATTTTGGGCACATTGCTGAGAAGAGCTGACCTAGTGCAGGGAGACTTGGAGCAGATCTAGGGACAGTTAGGCAGTGTAGGAGTCACATATAACCCAAAAGTTCTTTTCAGAACTAACAGGACGCAGTGTAGGAGTCAAGATTCCTCACACATAACCCAAAAGTTCTTTTCAGAACTACCAGGACGGAGGATTGCTGTACAGGACTGTAAGGAAGGGAGATAGGAGCAGCCTTACAGTGAATCCAGCACCATCCTCAGAGCTTAGTTCACCCAGCTTTCCGCAGAGCTGTAATCCTAAGCTTTTTCTTATTTTTGGCACTAGTCTACCAAATAATTTTGGTGCCATTTTTCCACAAAAAATTTCCTGTGCCAGTGCGTTGCTGTACGGTGTCCTGCCTGCAGCTCGCACGGTACTTGTAAACTTGCACGCAGCCAGCACCGCAGCCTAAGTGTGCCTGGTTCTGCGTACTAAACAATTTTTTCCTGTGCCAGTGCGTAGCTGTACGGTGTCCTGCCTGCAGCTCGCACGGTACTTGTAAACTTGCACGCAGCCAGCACCGCAGCCTAAGTGTGCCTGGTTCTGCGTACTAAACAATTTTTTCCTGTGCCAGTGCGTAGCTGTACGGTGTCCTGCCTGCAGCTCGCACGGTACTTGTAAACTTGCACGCAGCCAGCACCGCAGCCTAAGTGTGCCTGGTTCTGCGTACTAAACAATTTTTTCCTGTGCCAGTGCGTAGCTGTACGGTGTCCTGCCTGCAGCTCGCACGGTACTTGTAAACTTGCACGCAGCCAGCACCGCAGTCTAAGTGTGCCTGGTTGTGCGTACTAAACAATTTTTTCCTGTGCCAGTGCGTAGCTGTACGGTGTCCTGCCTGCAGCTCGCACGGTACTTGTAAACTTGCACGCAGCCAGCACCGCAGCCTAAGTGTGCCTGGTTGTGCGTACTAAACAATTTTTTCCTGTGCCAGTGCGTAGCTGTACGGTGTCCTGCCTGCAGCTCGCACGGTACTTGTAAACTTGCACGCAGCCAGCACCGCAGCCTAAGTGTGCCTGGTTCTGCGTACTAAACAATTTTTTCCTGTGCCAGTGCGTAGCTGTACGGTGTCCTGCCTGCAGCTCGCACGGTACTTGTAAACTTGCACGCAGCCAGCACCGCAGCCTAAGTGTGCCTGGTTCTGCGTACTAAACAATTTTTTCCTGTGCCAGTGCGTAGCTGTACGGTGTCCTGCCTGCAGCTCGCACGGTACTTGTAAACTTGCACGCAGCCAGCACCGCAGCCTAAGTGTGCCTGGTTGTGCGTACTAAACAATTTTTTCCTGTGCCAGTGCGTAGCTGTACGGTGTCCTGCCTGCAGCTCGCACGGTACTTGTAAACTTGCACGCAGCCAGCACCGCAGCCTAAGTGTGCCTGGTTCTGCGTACTAAACAATTTTTTCCTGTGCCAGTGCGTAGCTGTACGGTGTCCTGCCTGCAGCTCGCACGGTACTTGTAAACTTGCACGCAGCCAGCACCGCAGCCTAAGTGTGCCTGGTTCTGCGTACTAAACAATTATTTCCTGTGCCAGTGCGTAGCTGTACGGTGTCCTGCCTGCAGCTCGCACGGTACTTGTAAACTTGCACGCAGCCAGCACCGCAGCCTAAGTGTGCCTGGTTCTGCGTACTAAACAATTTTTTCCTGTGCCAGTGCGTAGCTGTACGGTGTCCTGCCTGCAGCTCGCACGGTACTTGTAAACTTGCACGCAGCCAGCACCGCAGCCTAAGTGTGCCTGGTTGTGCGTACTAAACAATTTTTTCCTGTGCCAGTGCGTAGCTGTACGGTGTCCTGCCTGCAGCTCGCACGGTACTTGTAAACTTGCACGCAGCCAGCACCGCAGCCTAAGTGTGCCTGGTTCTGCGTACTAAACAATTTTTTCCTGTGCCAGTGCGTAGCTGTACGGTGTCCTGCCTGCAGCTCGCACGGTACTTGTAAACTTGCACGCAGCCAGCACCGCAGCCTAAGTGTGCCTGGTTCTGCGTACTAAACAATTTTTTCCTGTGCCAGTGCGTAGCTGTACGGTGTCCTGCCTGCAGCTCGCACGGTACTTGTAAACTTGCACGCAGCCAGCACCGCAGCCTAAGTGTGCCTGGTTCTGCGTACTAAACAATTTTTTTCTGTGCCAGTGCGTAGCTGTACGGTGTCCTGCCTGCAGCTCGCACGGTACCTTCCATCTCTCTAAAAATATCTTAGCCTCTAGTGTGTACCTTTCACGAAATAGTACCTGCTACTTGTTTTACAAGCCCCCAGAAAGCCACCAGAAATTACAAAATGTCACACAAAAAACCAAATCCCAAAAAAAGTCTTGCTAAGGGACAGGGACGAGGTACAGGCATTGGTAGTCGTGGCCAACTATCCACCAGTTCGGGCAGACAGACGAGGATTGATCGATCGTTCCTCCTGTCTAACTTTCCCCGTCAGGAAAGTAAACGAGTATTGAGGCCGGAAGACGAACAGCATCTAACGTCTTGGCTGGCAGACAAGACCTCAACAACAGGTTCTTGCAGCACTCAAGGTTCCTTGAGCACTGTATCTACTGTTGGTACATACCATGCTGGGTCATCTAATCCACAACCTCTTCACAGTTCCTCAGACCAACAGCAGCCCCATGAAAATGTTGACACAGACATGGGTCACTCAGATGACTTATTTGGTACATATAATCCTTTACATGAATCCGGTTTGCCAGACTCCGTAGTAGATGAGATACTTGATGAAGAATTGTCCATTCATGGACAAGTTTTAGAGACACCCCGGCCACATGAATGTGTCTTTCAGCAAAGTCTTAGACCGTCTCAGGAGTTGGAGGATGATGATGATGAGACAGTGACACACTTGTCATCTGGGGAGCAAAATCTATCTTGTTATCGGGAAGATTTAGAAGAGGAAGGGGTTGATGATGAGACAACTGATCCCACGTGGAATGTTGCGATGCAGAGCCAGCAGAGCAGCACGGAGGAAGAAAGTGTGTATGTCCCACCAACAAAGGCAGCAAGGCCGACTCCTCCCACCAGAACTCAAAGAGTCACCACTGTTGCCCAAAATGTGTCCACTGTGGCTCAAAATTTGTCAACTGTTGGACAAAATGTCTCAAATGTGGGCCTCAGTAATCCCTCAGGGAGTACAGTCAAGCCTAGAGGTCGGTCAGCCACTGTGTGGAAATTTTTTAAAGATGGGCCTTCTCAAGAAAATGTGGTCATCTGTACCATCTGCCATGCAAGGCTCAGCAGAGGCCACGGGAAAGGAAACCAGAGCACCAGCAGTATGCGGAAGCACATGGCTGGTCAGCACCCTATTCAGTGGTCAAAAGTGCAGCCTTCCACAACAGTGTCATCTGACCCAAAGACTGCGACGGTAACTCAGATACGTCCGTCACAATCAAGTGTTGCTGAAGCTGGTCCAGCTCATATGTACTCATCACAAGCAGCGGTTGCAGAGAGACTGAACACGAGTGCAGACAGTTCTCGGTCAGCAACATCGTTACAGTTATCAGTGACACAGCTGTACGAAAGGAAGCAGAAATACCACTCTTCCCACCCATTAGCCAAAAAAATAAATGCCCAGATAGCTAAGTTGTTAGCAGTCGAGATGTTGCCGTTTAGGCTTGTGGGTACAGACTCTTTCCGTGAGCTTTTGGCTGTGGCAGTACCACGCTACTCGGTTCCAAGCCGCCACTACTTTTCACGTTGTGCCGTCCCCGCGTTACATGAGCATGTCATTAACAACCTCAAGCGTGCCCTCACCAACGCTGTAACCGGGAAAGTACACCTTACTACGGACACGTGGACAAGCAGTTCAGGACAGGGCCGGTACATCTCGCTCACCGCGCATTGGATCAACGTTGTGGAGAGTGTGCCAAACGATGTTAGTGTTACATCAAACATCCTACCCACGCCACGGATAGCTGGCACAACCTCATTCAGGGTCTCTGCATCATCCTATATGTCCACTACCCCATCTTCCGCTTCCTCGACCAATCCTCAATTGCCCTCAACATCACGGCCAAGTTGGGAGGTTTGCTGCAGTGCTTCAGCAAGACGCCAACAGGCTCTGCTGAAGCTGATCTGTTTAGGTCACACACCGCACACTGCAGTAGAGCTGTTGAAAGGTCTGAAGGAACAGACAGATGAGTGGCTATCCCCACTCCAACTCCAGACCGGTCTCGTGGTGAGCGACAATGGTCGTAACCTAGTGGCTGCACTAAAGCTCGGAAACCTTGTGCACGTGCCTTGCATGGCTCACGTGCTGAATCTGGTAGTGCAGAAATTCCTGCGTACATACCCAGAGCTATGTGACCTACTGGAGAAGGTGCGTCGAGTTTGTGCACATTTTCGTCATTCGTCAACAGCGGTTGGAAAACTTTCATTGCTTCAAAAGCAATTGAATTTGCCCAACCACAGACTCATTTGTGACATGCCGACACGATGGAACTCTACATTCCATATGTTATCGAGGATCAATGAGCAGCAGAGGGCAATATCCGAGTATCAGTTGCAACATGCCCGTCAGACCGGCAGTCAGCCACGACATATTAGTACAATGGAGTGGGTGTGGATCGCTGACACATCTGAGGTTCTTGATAATTTTGACTACTGCACAAAACTGGTGAGCGGTGATCAGTCCATCATCAGTGTCACTATACCCATGCTGTGTCTGCTGAAAGAGTCCCTCATTAATCAGAAAAATGAAGCATTGAGAGCCCAGCAGATGGCTATGGAGCCAGATTTAAACAGCGCAGTACCTAGCCAGCAAAGCCAGTATGACCAGGCAACAATGGCTCCTGAGGAGGAACAGGAGCAAGACGATGAAGAGGATTCATTTTTTGTTGGTGCCGATGTCAACCCAGATGGTACTCAGAACCCCAGCTTTGTGTCTGTCCACCATGGGTGGCCTGGAGAGGAGGAGGCGGAGACAGACTTTGCGGATACAATGGGTATTGAACATCGTTCTGAGGACACTGAAGACATGACTCTATGCAGCTTAGGACACATGGCTGACTTCATGTTGACTTGTCTGCTAGAAGACCCACGAGTGATTAACATATTGCACAACGACCTCTACTGGTTGGCCACCTTTCTGGACCCACGTTATAAAGATAAATTCACCTCGCTGCTGTTTCAGTCACCACGTGGCTTGACAATTGACTATTTCAAGAGTGTTCTTGTGGAAAATATGCTTCGAATATCACCGTCAGACAACACTCTGCCCATAGTTAGCAACTCTGTGCAACAGCAGCCTTTGGTCGGGGCACAATCATCCACGCTGTCCAGAAGAGATGCTGGAAAGATGTCCGCAAAGTGGGCTATGTTCAATAAGCCATCGAACCTGCAGCGCCATGTTGCTCCAGTAACCATCTCTCGGAGACAGAAACTTACCAACATGGTACAAGAATACTTAAGTGACAGTACCTGCTTCCTGACTGATGCCGCAGTCCCGTTTAATTACTGGGTCTCCAAGCTCCACACTTGGACCGAGCTCTCGTTGTATGCCTTGGAGGTGCTGGCATGCCCTGCAGCTAGTGTGACATCAGAGCGGGTTTTCAGTGCCGCTGGGGGTATCATAACTGATACCAGGACACGTCTTACTCCAGAGAATGCAGACAGGCTTACTCTAATTAAGTTTAATAGGAACTGGATTTCACAAGACTTCTTGAGCCCTGAAGACGACAGTACTCAGAGCTGAAGTGCCACGTTCAACATCAATATGATATAATTAATCATTGTATTATATTGTGTCTTTTTGGTACAAGCAGTATGTCCAAGACCAGTAACGATTTGCGTAACCATGTTCCTGCAACCTGGTAATGAGGCTGCTTCATCTTAAACCAACACTACACCTTAACTTCGGTTTCATTAACCATCACAACACCTTTTCACAAGGAATCAACCTTTATTTTCTGTTAGCAAACATTTAACAGCCCCTTGGGCTAATTTTTGGAAACACCCAGCCTAACAAGCTGATCATGGCCCTTAGGCCTGCATTTACACTAAAAATGCAAAACAGCCCCTTGGGCTAATTTTTGGAAACACCCAGCTTAACAAGCTGATCATGGCCCTTAGGCCT
This sequence comes from Allobates femoralis, assembly GCA_033576535.1. Lineage (NCBI taxonomy): Eukaryota > Metazoa > Chordata > Amphibia > Anura > Aromobatidae > Allobates > Allobates femoralis. The sequence goes on along the minus strand of JARQOC010000005.1, from coordinate 271,248,065 downwards.
GCATTTACACGAAAAATGCAAAACAGCCCCTTGGGCTAATTTTTGGAAAACACCCAGCCTAACAAGCTGATCATGGCCCTTAGGCCTGCATTTACACTAAAAATGCCAAACAGCCCCTTGGGCTAATTTTTGGAAACACCCAGCCTAACAAGCTGATCATGGCCCTTAGGCCTGCATTTACACTAAAAATGCCAAACAGCCCCTTGGGCTAATTTTTTGAAACACCCAGCCTAACAAGCTGATCATGGCCCTTAGGCCTGCATTTACACTAAAAATGCCAAACAGCCCCTTGGGCTAATTTTTTGAAACACCCAGCCTAACAAGCTGAACATGGCCCTTAGGCCTGCATTTATACCCAAAATGCCAAACAGCCCCTTGGGCTAATTTTTGGAAACACCCAGCCTAACAAGCTGAACATGGCCCTTAGGCCTGCATTTATACCCAAAATGCCAAACAGCCCCTTGGGCTAATTTTTGGAAACACCCAGCCTAACAAGCTGAACATGGCCCTTAGGCCTGCATTTATACCCAAAATGCCAAACAGCCCCTTGGGCTAATTTTTGGAAACACCCAGCCTAAGAGGCTTATCATGGCCCTTAGGCCTGCATTTACACTAAAAATGCCAAACAGCCCCTTGGGCTAATTTTTGGAAACACCCAGCCTAACAAGCTGAACATGGCCATTAGGCCTGCATTTATACCCAAAATGCAAAACAGCCCCTTGGGCTAATTTTTGGAAACACCCAGCCTAAGAGGCTTATTATGGCCCTTAGGCCTGCATTTACACTAAAAATGCCAAACAGCCCCTTGGGCTAATTTTTGGAAACACCCAGCCTAACAAGCTGAACATGGCCCTTAGGCCTGCATTTATACCCAAAATGCCAAACAGCCCCTTGGGCTAATTTTTGGAAACACCCAGCCTAAGAGGCTTATCATGGCCCTTAGGCCTGCATTTACACTAAAAATGCCAAACAGCCCCTTGGGCTAATTTTTGGAAACACCCAGCCTAACAAGCTGAACATGGCCATTAGGCCTGCATTTATACCCAAAATGCAAAACAGCCCCTTGGGCTAATTTTTGGAAACACCCAGCCTAAGAGGCTTATCATGGCCCTTAGGCCTGCATTTACACTAAAAATGCCAAACAGCCCCTTGGGCTAATTTTTGGAAACACCCAGCCTAACAAGCTGAACATGGCCCTTAGGCCTGCATTTATACCCAAAATGCAAAACAGCCCCTTGGGCTAATTTTTCCAGGCACCAAGCCTATGCCTCCATCGTGGGCATTGCATTTACTATGCTCCTAGTACAAGCAATTCTATTGTATGGGCCAAGCACCCTGCTTTCTGAAAAAAATGTATATGAAGCCCCTTCAGCTAATTTTTTTAGGCAACAAGCCTATGCTTGCATCGTGGGCATTGCTTGGACTATCATCCTGCTGGAGCCTGGAGAAAGGTCCCACTGTACGCTCTGTAGAAAACGCGTAGACGCGATGTGTAGCAGGTAGATGTCCCAGCCTCTCACATGTGTGTTCCTAGTCTTGTTGCCATAGCGAGGCATTAAGTAACCCCCCAAACACAGGCACTGTTTATTTGTCAGCAACATTTGTCTGTGGAGTCATGATTTTACACTTAGTAACCAAGGTGACTTCATGCTCCATGCGGTCCGTAAAGCTAATGATGCTCTCTCTCCCTGTCCTCCACGCCAAATGTCTCGGGGTAATCCTTGACTCATCCCTCTCCTTCAAGCCCCACCTCTAGTTCCTAACCAAGTCCCTGTCACTCCAACTCAAAAATATTTCAAGAATTTGCTCGTTACTCAACCCTGACATAGCTAAAACACTCATTAATGCCCTCATCATCTCACGCCTTGACTACTGGAACCTCCTTCGCACAGGCCTCCCTGCCAACTCTCTTGCACCTCTCCAATGTATACTAAACTCTGCTGCCCGACTAATCCATCTGTCCTCACGCTACTCACCTGTCTACACCCACTGCCAAGCCCTTCACTGGGTCCCCGCCCCACAGAGAGCTCACTTTAAAACACTGATCATGACATTCAAAGCCTTACACAACCTATCCCCACCATACATCTCCGACATGATCTCCCGATACCATCCCTCACGCTACCTGCGTTCATCCAAAGAACTTCTCCGACACTCCCCCCTCATCTCCTCTTCCCACAACCGCATACAGGATTTCTCCCGGGCATCAACCATGCTCTGTAACTCGCTGCCCCACCTCATCACTCACTCGCCTACCCTGGGAACCTTCAAGAAACACCTAAAGACTCACCTCTTCCGACAGGCCTACAACCTGCCATGACACCCCGCTACACGCCCCACGACCGACACCTTCCCCACCCTATTGTATCCCCACCCACCCCTCGTTGAATGTGAGCCCACGCGTACAGGGTCCTCTCCTGTTGTACCTCTATGACCTTATTGTCTATGTTTATTGTACTTCTCCTTGTGTACCTTATCCTCATGTAAAGCGCCATGGAACCTATCGGTGCTATATAAATAAATAATAATTATAATGATGATGACTTTAAGCCCACCCACAAAACAACCTACACATCCTTTCCCTGAAAAAAGACAGACACAAAGCAGTTTTTGTAAACTGGGTATTATTCCGCCATAATGGTAAAAATGTCAGAATTTTTTTTTTTTTTTTTGGTACAACTTTGTAAACAGGAAAATATAAGAAATAATAACAATGAAATTGTGCAATGCACATGAACACAAAATAAAAAAAAAAAAAAAAGGGGTCTACAGCTGCTGGTAGGTTGCCGCATCCTCCGGCCTTGCCAGTAAAGTGACACCATCACCCTGGTCCTGCAAGAGGTCAAGGGCCCCATGAATGGCCTCCGGCAACCCTTGAGGGTGGATCCTCTGGGCCGGTGTGGGGAAAAATGGTAGGTCCCTGTTAGGTGGCCATTGTGGAAAGGTAGGTACAGGCCTCTGTGGTGGCACATGGCTGTCCCGGGGTGTGGGCCTGTCTTGTAGGTTGTAGTGTCTGAGTTGCCACCCCTCCAAAAAATTGAAAACCTCACCTGGGTGGTTTGGTGGGCGACTGGCGTCAAGCACAATCTGTAATGCTGACCTTGCCCGCAGTAGCCTGTGAAATGGAATTTCATCCAGGAATGGTATCAGACTGTGGGCAAAGTCAGCATTACTTTGTGCACGCCGTCTATTAGGTGACCCCGGGATCAGACCATGGCTGGTGTGAGGTGGGCATCCAGGTTCCTCCTCTTGCGGCCGGACATGCCCCAAAGCTGGGGTTGGTGCTGGTGGCGGCGGTGGTGGTGTTGGTGCTGGTGGCGGCGGTGGTGGTGTTGGTTCTGGTGGCGGCGGTGGTGGTGTTGCTGCTGCTGGTGGCGGCGGTGGTGGTGGTGCTGGTGCTGGTGGCGGCGGTGGTGGTGTTGCTGCTGCTGGTGGCGGCGGTGGTGGTGGTGCTGGTGCTGGTGGCGGCGGTGGTGGTGGTGTTGGTGGTGCTGGTGGCGGCGGCGGTGGTGGTGGCGCCGGCCGTGGTGGTGGTGGTGGGTGTTCTCCACGCCGCCTTCTGTTTGGCGGTGGAGGGTTCACAGCACGCCGCCCTCTGTAGTAAGCTTCTCTGTGGGTAAAGTAAAAAAAAATTTGGTGAATGCATTGCATTTGGAAACAAAAACATAGGTCAAACATTAAGTTGCACGCTTTTTAGACTCTGTGTATCTGTGTATTATTAATCAGATATTTGTTATTATTATGAAAGAATAACCAACTGTACATAACATAAAGGAATACGTGACTTTCTTTGCTAATTCCATACTAATACATAATTTTTCACCCCCTGATTAACACCCCCCCCCCCCCCCATCCCATCTAATCTAGACGATCAATAACACCAATGGTTCACATGAAAAAAAAAAAGTCCCCCTGACTTCACTTTTTACTTGACATACTTAATTCACAAAACTTTTAGCTTATATCATCTATATAAAGCAGGGAAGGGGTTGAAAGGTATACAATATATATAATATATAATCTATTTATATAATCGGGAGTTTGAAATTCCGGCACTGTAGCCTAATCCCAAACTCCTTAGCGTCACTGCGAGCGGAGACGCGTATGCGCCTTCGCGAGCCGCAGACGCTTAACTCACACAGCCGCTATAGCGTTTTCTCTAGCGGCCTCGCGCCCTCCGCTCACAGCAAGACCTGCGCCCCTCACAGCGCCCAATCCGCCCCGGCATGCTGGCATTTGTACTTCCCCCGTCTGTGCACCCACAGGTCTTAGCAGATCACTGATGCTGACAGCGGGGGGGGACAACACAGACAATCAAATCAGGAGGAGGTCAGTGTCAGGAGGAGATGACAGACGCCCGCCGGGGCCTGTGACACTGCAGAGGTCACAGCGGGGCTGTGTGTGCGGACAACGGGGAGGCCGGGGGCTACGGACGTACCGGACACGTCCTCTGCTCCTGGAGATGTGCCGCGGTTCCGCGCTCGCAGCGTATCTGACGCTGGAGCCGCGCTCACCACGCCCACACCACGCCCTCTGCCAAACAACCCACACCTCTCACTAACCTCCTGCAGCTAACCACACCCCATGTTTACCTTTGCCATGATGTCATTTAGCTGCGGCCGCTATCTTTAATAAGGTCAGAAATGATGGCAGTAATCGGATCTCTGCTCCCTCTAGCACGCCCCAACACTGTAGCACCATCTATTAACCCTATTCTCATCACCTATATACTCTGCTACCCACTGAGCCGCCTGTATACTCTGCTACCCACAGACCCGCCTGTATACTCTGCTACCCACAGACCCACCTGTATACTCTGCTACCCACAGACCCGCCTGTATACTCTGCTACCTCAGACCCGCCTGTATACTCTGCTACCCACAGACCCGCCTGTATACTCTGCTACCCACAGACCCGCCTGTATACTCTGCTACCCACAGACCCGCCTGTATACTCTGCTACCCACAGAGCCGTCTTTATACTCTGCTACCTCAGACCCGCCTGTATACTCTGCTACCCACAGACCCGCCTGTATACTCTGCTACCCACAGACCCGCCTGTATACTCTGCTACCCACAGAGCCGTCTTTATACTCTGCTACCTCAGACCCGCCTGTATACTCTGCTACCCACAGAGCCGCCTGTATACTCTGCTACCCACAGACCCGCCTGTATACTCTGCTACCCACAGACCCGCCTGTATACTCTGCTACCCACAGAGCCGTCTTTATACTCTGCTACCCACAGACCCGCCTGTATACTCTGCTACCCACAGAGCCGTCTTTATACTCTGCTACCTCAGACCCGCCTGTATACTCTGCTACCCACAGACCCGCCTGTATACTCTGCTACCCACAGACCCGCCTGTATACTCTGCTACCCACAGAGCCGTCTTTATACTCTGCTACCTCAGACCCGCCTGTATACTCTGCTACCCACAGACCCGCCTGTATACTCTGCTACCCACAGACCCGCCTGTATACTCTGCTACCCACAGACCCGCCTGTATACTCTGCTACCCACAGAGCCGTCTTTATACTCTGCTACCTCAGACCCGCCTGTATACTCTGCTACCCACAGACCCGCCTGTATACTCTGCTACCTCAGACCCGCCTGTATACTCTGCTACCCACAGAGCCAAAATGGAAACTAATGTATATATTTATAAATAATACTAAATGTACACAACAGTGCTGCAGATACATACCTTGGCATAGCGGCCACCGGGTGAAGGAAGGACAGCCGGTCATAAAAGTGGTAGTGGTTGAGCAATGGAGCGGCTCCCGGTTGTCTCTCTGAGTACTGCCGGTACTGCTTCTTATGCTGGTCCCGGCAGCTCCTCCACCGTTTTTTAAGATGGTCAACTGTGAAATGATTTGAAACCGGCTTTAGAGATGTGTAATATTTGAAAAAACAAAAGTATGTGTACAAATCAACAATAACATTTTATTCATTTTGTGTGTGTAATGTGCATACAAGGCACAGTGACACGACAGTGTGGAACATCATCAACAGCATTACGGACATTGAGCTCACGTGGCCACAATCACAAATGAGGCAGGACACATGTCAACGCATAGAGAATGTAATAGTGCGGCCACCAGACTCTGGTCATTAGTGGTATTTATATACACCCAACCCCTTGGCCGAAAGAGCCAGGAGGATAAGACATTAAACTCATTGTACTGTTGTGACCCCATCCAAATATAGGCAACTATGCGGTGGAGCATGATAACACATTCAGGGTCCTGTATACCCTGCTATGGGGGCCCTGTATTCCCACTGCTGGGGGCCCTGTAAACCCACTGGGCCACTGTCTACCCACTGCTGGGGGCCCTGTATACCCACTGCTGGGGGGGCCTGTACACACACTGAGGGCCCTGTATACAGGGACTGACTGGCACCCTACAGTTTGGGTCGCAACCCTCCCTCACTGGCCCGACACAGGTGAGGACGGGGGGTGGGGGGGGGTGATGACTGGCGGCCGCCTCACAGTCACCGCAGCTCCCGCATTATCCTATGACTCGCTCCCAGCCGCAGCCTCGCGCTCCTCACAGCCGCTCGCTAACAGTCGCAGCCGCACGCCACTCACAGACGCTCACTCCCGGACGCAGCCGCGTGCTGATGACGTCATCGCGCGGCCAGGAGCTTCCGTTTCCGACTGCTGCTTCAGGGACATGCGGATTATTCATGCTCCTGCAGCCGCATGACCCGTGGCACCTGGGCCAGTCCGCCCCTGCCTGTATACGACAATATGGGGGCATGTATACCCAGCTGGGGGCCTGTATACTCTGCAGGGGGAGGTGTATACTCTGCTGGGGGGCTGTCTACCAGTGATAGCCGCTGTATACCAGGATGGCGGTGAATATGTTTTCATAGTTTTTCGGGGCAAAAATAGGGGGGTCGGCTTATACACGGGTCGGCTTATACACGAGTATATATACAGTAAATGCAATATATAACGTGTGAACTCATTTAACTTACTTAGATTGCTCTGTTCCTCATGGTCACTCCGATGGAACGCAGGGAACATCTCTTGGGCGATCTCTCTCCAGGCTGTATTAATAAGGGTCGTATCCCCATACTCAGGATCTGTAGGGAGCCATAGAAATGGACGAGCCTCCACAAGTGCGATAAGACGCAGCGTGTTCACCATGCCACGTCCTGCTGCCATGATTGCACTGATGAATGGATCGCTCTGTGTGTGCGCCTGTCAGCGCGACTCGCTTCCTGTTTCCTTAAACCATAGTGTGTGCTGGAGAATCCCTTCCCTCGCATCATCGGCTACAAGCCTCAAAATAAGAGAAAAACCAGCGAGTTTGGACTCGCACACTTTCAGAGACACATCAGCGAGTTGTAAATGTCATTATTCGCTATTACTCGGGTCCCTATTCATTAACATTGGACTCGCTGGACTCGCAACGAGTCCCGAGTCCTTGACTCGGACTCGTTGGGGTCTTGCGATTCCGAGTCTTTTCGGACTCGCTCATCCCTATTCCTGACCTTATAAATATGGATGCGCAATATCGGTTTCAATTTTGCGCAGAACTGAACAGTCTTGTGGCAAAACATTGTCAAAAAATTAACCTCAAAATAACTATTGTCTGCGATAAAGAATCGGCCAAGGTAGAATAGGGGAAATTTCTGAGATAATGTGGGTTGGTACACATTTACCTGTGTCTAACGTGGGTTCTTTGTTTGTTTTGGTTTTGTGAAATGACCACTTGACTTAGTGTAAGTCACATTTGTGAAGCCAAATGTTTAATTTATGAGCGCAAGTCTTTTTGTTACGGACCAACATATGGATGCCATTGTTTTATTCATGTGAAGTAAACATGTTTTCTTTTAGGTTTGAACTCTGTTTGTGTTTTTACACATGACCACTTGGGAACTTGACTCAATGTAACCCAGGCCGTATTCACTATGCCCATACAGGTGGGCAGTTTTTCGGATGTGCACTCAATACCTGTATAGTGTTTGCAACTTTTCAACCCACACCATACATGACATACCTATCATATGCTAGGGTGCTTACGTACCTTAAAGTCAACACATTGAGTGAGCACGTCATGGGTTAATTGTGTTTGGCCTACATATGCACATCCCAACACCCATCCAGGTATTTGTTGGGGGTTGACACATGTTGATCATTATACATACACATGTAGACCAGAGCTTGCAAGTGATGATTGTCCTTGGCTGGAGATGAATGTGTACTAACTGACCATTAGCATGGCAAGGTAGACAAAATTAGGATTATGTGTGAGGAATTTAAACATTAGTCCTTCAATGTGTGCCAACACTGCACAGCATCCGTATGTTAAAAATTTTCACAGAGTAGTACAAAAACACAACAACAATGGTTTTCAATGATTTTTAGTGGAACATAAAGGTACACAACTGGTGCTTATAAAATGTACACAAACAATAGCAACAGGACAATGGAAAAAAAGGCTACATTCGCCACAATAGTTAAAAAAAAAATCAAATATGTGCAGAAAGGCAATGCACCTGGCCAACCTCAGACATAAAGTAGTCCCCGCGTATTGGTTACGAACCTCCATCGATGCCACAGGAGATCGTACATTGGCACTTTCGATGCAAATTAAGGTGGAATCCCATTCATATGGGTCAAATTTGAGTGGGTCTTGCCAGCAAAGAAAGTTGTGTAGGCAAACACACGCCTTCACAACACTATCAACATTGTGAGCGTGCTATTGAATGGTAGTGAGCAGGGCCCGCCACTTTGAAACCGAGATGCCAAAGGCACTTTCAACATATTGACATGCACTACTTAACTGCATGTTAAAGTTCTGCCGGGTATGGGTTAGGGTGCGGCTTGCATATGGCTTCATGAGGTTGACTGAGAGTTGGAATGTCTCATCGGCAACCAGCACATAGGGGACACTGGGTGCCGTTGTGGCAGGTAAAGGGCATGGTGAGCTTATATTGAACCGGCCGTTATAAAGGCCTTTCCCCATGTTGCTCTCCTTAAATACCGTTGAATCATTGGTGCACCATATGCCCCAATGTCCACTGCTACAAATCTTCCATGGGCATCCGATATAGGCATTAAAACAATTGAGAAAAAATTTTTAGAATTAAAAAAATTGGTGCCACTATTTGGTGGCTTGCGGATCCTCATATGTTTGCCGTCCAGGGCAGCAATGCAATTGGGAAACTGCGAAACCTGGGCAAACCGGATGGCATTTTGGCACCAGATTTCGGCAGTGGGTGCTGGCATCACCAAGGGCTGCAATTTAGCCTATAGAACTTCGTATGTCTCTGGAACGATGCCACAGATGGTCGACCGGCTAATCCGTAACTGGTAGTGAAGGGAGGCATAAGTCTCGCGGGTGGCCAGGAACCTGCAATGATAACGTAAATACCATTAGTATTGTACACACAAACATGACATAACATAATGATCAGCCAGGGAGACATGACAGGAGTACAGTGTGTGTGCTGGGAACAAGGCAGCTGGAAAACAACACGTACCTTAGAGTCACTTCCAGTCTTTCGGCTGGGGATATGGCTTGCCAGCACCGCGTATCCTGGTGATATATGTCATCCGCCACCAGGGCAAGGAGTGTGTCAAATGTTGGCACGGAAATCCGGAGATATCGTTGGAACTTCACAGGGAAAGACCGCAATTGATGGAAGAGCACATGGAAGGACCCATATTGGGGTCTGAGCAGGTTAAGTTCATGTAACCAGAGCCTGCTACATCTGGCATGGCGCGTCACGGCCACATGACCGCGGCATTCAGTGCATGCACACTGGCCAGATCAGGGCTGGAAGCTCAGTAGGGGCCTGCATATTTTAGCAGTTCCACGAACGATTTAACCCTTCAGGAACTGCCAAGCAGTAGGTAGTAATCCCTTGTAAGAGTTCTTATAAGCATCAATCTATAAAAAGGGGGGGCAGGAATAAGTAATATCAAGGATAAGCAGACAGATAACCACATAAGTCCAAATAAGCCACATAATATGTAAACATTAATACGAAGACGGCATAAATAGATGTGGTAAGTTCATGAATCCAGTGAAGGTACTTCAAGTCTAAAATGGGGGGTCCAAAAATGTCCAGAGTCCAAATAGCCATAACTAAATGTGAAAAAATAAAAAACATACACAGGTTAAAATACCAACTGGCAGATATTGAGGGCAGCAATGAAACAGCTCATAAACAATATTAAAAAATTAAACTGAGACTTAAAAGAGAAGGGAGAGGGGGGTAGCACTTGATAAGTCAGAACCCTCACCAAAAAGAGGAAGTCTCAAATGGGAGGCCTGGAATAGCACAATGAAAGCCCACTAAATCAAGGTCTGTGGTAGCAAGCCCAATACATAGTTAATTTAATTTAGATCCAAAAGATAGTCATGCAAACATCAGATGGCCAACAACAATCAAAGTAAATGACTGCTAAGGCAAGGAGAAGTAATATATACACAAAGGACACAATAGTTCAGGTATATCTAACACAGGGGGTACAGTCTTCTCCCTATTTTAATTGTAAGAAACAGAGGTAGGAATGAATGCGAAATACGGTACCGCAGAACATATAGATGACACATCCGTGCGAGGCAATGGAGTTAGGATATAGAACAGATCTATACACTGGGACAGCATATAGCGGCCACATTGTGGTAGTATCGCAGCGAGGGGTGGATCAACCAGTCTCCTATATGGAGGGTTCGAGATGGCGAGACACAGCCAAGGGTTTATAGAAAAGGGGAAAAGCTTAGTCGTTCATTTAAGCCATCTGGTATCATTGTTCCAAGCCTATAAATCCAGCGGCACTCCATCCTGGCGAGTGCCTTTTTCAGGTCCCCACCACAAATCCCAAGAAGGATCTGATCAATGATGCGAACACATAGGCTGGAAGGATCACAATTTGCATACAAACCCTGTGTCTGGTTCTATCTCTTGGAAGCGAATATACATTGGCTTCGTGGTTCATAATTTTTAACTTAGATTACTGGGTGAAGCCGTACTTTTACAATCAAACCAGTTCCTTTTATGCTTGTAGCAAAGCTGGGAGAGGTGCTCCTCCCCACAACAGGCTCTCAATAGAAATTGTCAATTGACTATGAGGTATCAGCAAGTGGCATGTTCGACTGCTGTACATGAGACTTTCTAGTCCTACAATGTTAATCACGGGGTAATAAACCCATTAGTTTAAGTAAACAATAGCTCAGATTCTGAGGATTAAGGGAAAGTTGATTTTTGTTTTTTAACCCTTACATAATGCTTTCCTCAGTTTACATAATAAAAGCTTACTGATAGATTCTCTTATATTTTTCATCCATCGATTTATGGCCTTGTTCACACACATCAGCTTTTTTGACCATCTCTGCGTTTTTTGGGCTGTTAAAAAAAACGCGGGTGCGTTAACGCAGGGTACATTTGAGTGTACATGCGTTTTTCAACTCCACTTACGTTTTTTTCCCCCAGTTCAAAAAACGCTGCATGCAGCGTTTTTTGGGTGCTGGAAAAAAACGCAGGGGTTGCTCCCAAAAACGCATGCGTTTTTTTAACATGGGGCCCTATGGGAAACGCATGTGTTAACACAGGGCACATATAGGCACCCTGCGTTAACGCTAGCGTTTTTGCCTGCGTTTTTGATGAAAAAATGACAAAGTCCAAAAAGGATTCTAAACCTTTCAGACACACAAGGGACATTTTTTGGCACTCTTAAAAAAACGCATGTGGTTTTTGGAGTGCTAAAAAAAACGCAACTTGTGTGTGAACTAGGCCTATGACACCACTATAAAAAACTTCACCTGATTAAGGCCTCATATAAAGATAATTTCACTCTTAAGTTTTAAATGAATAAATTGGCTCCTTCATAGCTTATTTTGGTTTATGAAACTTGCTTTTTGATACTCTTTATGTTCTTATTTTTGCTTGTTTTGTTTAGCTTTTTCCAATTCTTTAATATTCAACCAAATAATTGCATTGAGTAGGAAATGAATAAGAGTTTAGCAAATAAAGGTTCATTAACTATTCATACTGTGCACAGACACATTTTACATATCCACTAAATTTTAGGTTAAATTACTTCGGGTAAGTCTTTATTTGCATTGCTGTAAAACTAAGATCCATGCAAAGAATGGATACATCCCTTTCATGCACAAATCTAAGGTTGATTGGATATAACCCTATTGCATTTTTCAATGGCAGATTGGTGATAAGATAAAGTATCTGAATATATTATACTAGCTGTGAGCCCGATGCAAATGCATCGGGTGTCTAGAATACTATACTTTGTATGAGGATTACCGCAAGCGCGCCGCAAGTGTAACGACTCGCTGGCGCCGACCAATTAGAAGCGCGGCTCAGGCAGCGACTCGCAGTGGCCTCGCGGCCATTGCTCGCGCTACCTGACCGGTAAATCGTTAACTTTGAGGCCGAGCCTCTGGTTCGATTTTCGGCCAGCGACTCGCATTGCTCGTACTCAGCCTGCGCGAGCAATGGCCTCGCGGCCATTGCTCGCGCAGGCCAGCGACTCGCATTGGCCGCTACGCGCCAATGCTTCGCCGTGCTGACGTCACAGAGTGACATAGCCACGGTCTTTTCGGGGACCGACACGGAAGTGCCTACGGCAATTATATAGTAGATACTGTACATTGCATATGGAGGGGTGAGGAGAGCGGAGGCTGGAGGGGAGAGCGGAGGCTGGAGGGGAGGGCAGAGGCTAGAGGGCAGAGCAGAGGCTGGAGGGCAGAGGCTGGAGGGGAGGGCAGAGGCTGGAGGGGAGAGCGGAGGCTGGAAGGGAGAGCAGAGGCTGGAAGGGAGAGCGGAGGCTGGAGAGGATTGGCTGGAGGCTGGAGGGGATTGGCTGGAGGCTGGAATGGAGAGGCTGGAGGGGAAAGGCTGGAGGGGAGAGGCTGGAGGGCAGAGGCTTTAGGGCAGAGGCTGGAGGGGAGAACGGAGGCTGAAGGGCAGAGCGGAGGCTGGAGGGGAGAGCGTAGGCTGGAGGGGAGAGGCTGGAGGGGAGAGCGGAGGCTGGAGGGCAGATATATATATATATATATATATAGATTAATATACAATACATATATATATAGTAATCATATACATATGTATAATTATATATCTCTATCTATATATCTATATATACATATATGTATATATATATCTCTATATATCTCTCTCTCTCTATATATATATATATATATAGATATATATAATATATAATTATGAATATATCAAGATAATACTAATATTAATAATCAATTAATACTAATAATTAATATTAACACTAATAATAAAAATATTAATAATTATTAATAATTAATAATCAATTATATTGCCCAAAAAAGATATCCCTACCGCGCCGCAAGTGCTCGCACTCAGCCAGCAAGTCGCAATGCGGCGCGGTTGCGGTAATCCTTATGGGGATTACCGCAACCGCGCCGCAAGTGCTCGCACTCAGCCAGCGAGTCGCAATGCGGCGCGGTTGCGGTAATCCTTATGGGGATTACCGCAACCGCGCCGCAAGTGCTCGCACAGGGGCACAGGGGCACTGGGGCACAGGGGCACTGGGGCACAGGGGCACAGGCTCCGGAGCACTGTGTCAGCATGTGCTGACAGCAGCTGCTCCGGAGCGGAATGACAGGGGCACAGGGGCACAGGCTCCGGAGCAGCGGAATGACAGGGGCACAGGGGCACAGGCTCCGGAGCACTGTGTCAGCATGTGCTGACAGCAGCTGCTCCGGAGCGGATTGACAGGGGCACAGGGGCACAGGCTCCGGAGCACTGTGTCAGCTGCTCCGGAGCGGGATGACAGCGGCGAGGGGTCGCAATGCCCGCTACGCGGGCAATGCCTCGCACGACGTGGTGACGTCACATAGTGACATAGCCACGGCGTGCCGGGGTCCGACACAAACGTGCCTACGGCAATTATATAGTATATATATATATATATATATATATATATATATATATATATATTATATATATCTATATCAATATATATATATACATATATATAATGAATATATCAATATAATAATAATATTAATAATGGATTAATAATAATAATTAATATTAACACTAATAATAATAATATTAATAAATAATCATAATGAATAATCAATTATATTGGGCCAAAAAGATATATAATTATGAATATATCAATATATAATAATAATATTAATAATATATTAATAATAATAATTAATATAAACACTAATAATAATAATATTAATAAATAATCATAATGAATAATCAATTATATTGAGTCAAAAAGATATCTTAGCTGATATTGAAGGGATGAGGTTCCAGCACTGGTTTTCCGACGTCCGTCCCACAGGATCACCAAGGCATAATCGATTAATAATAATAATTAATATTAACACTAATAATAATATTAATAATTAATAATAATTAATAATTGATTATATTGGCCCAAAAAGATGTCTTGTAGGGATGAGGTTCCAGCACTGGTTTTCCGACGTCCGTCCCACAGGATCACCAAGGCAGGAATAATTTGTGAGGAAAAGTTAAAGTAAACACTATAAAATTGCGGCAGGTGGGAGCATAGTGATTGGTAGGCAAAGGGGAGTATAGTGATTGGTAGGCAAAATGGGTTGCCACCCAGCAACAGCACAGTCAGCCACGGGATTTTCGCGGGCAAACCTGCCGCAAGTGCAAAACCGCACTTGCCGCACCTGCAAAACCGCACTTGCGGCACCTGCCGCAAGTCCCCCTATACTTTCTATGGGGATTACCGCAACCGCGCCGCAAGTGTAGCGACTCACAATGGCCTCGCGGCCATTGCTCGCGCTACACAGCGACTCGCAATAGATCCCCATTGAAAGTATAGGGGGAGATGCGGCAGGTGCGGCGGCTGAGGTAGCGACTCGCAATGGCCTCGCGGCCATTGCTCGCTCTACCTCAGCGGTAAATCGCTAACTTTGTGGCCGAGCCTCTGGTTCTATTTTCGGACAGCGACTTGCAATGGCCGCTTCGCGGCCATTGCTCGCGCGTGGTGACGTCACAGTGTGACATAGCCACGGCGTTTTCGGGGTCCGACACGATTTTGCCTACGGCAATTATATAGTAGATAGTTATTTTTGAAACAACTATTACAAGATATATTGTGGCTGCTGAAGGTCCACAGGTGAAAACGCCAGAGACATATGGATAAGAATAAACGAAGTTTCTCTGTACTGCTGTAAATGACCAAATGAGATAAGTCCAAATTAGTCTGTATGGTTTATTTATCAATGCGTTTCAAGAAACACATTGCCTCTCCATCTGGAAAATAATCATTATGTTTTTTTTCCTGATGAATATGCATGTGTGCCTTGAAACAGTTTGATTAATAAACCATACAGAATATTTGAGGAATATTTTATACCTTGACCTATTATAACAATACCCAGCAGGTGGCAGCAAAGTAAAACAAACACAGTTACTATACTGTCTCCATAGGATTAATAAGGAAGTTCCAATTATAAAATATCAAATATAAATCTTTCTCTGTAGAGGATAGCAATACAACACACCTTTCTTGTAGCAGAAGTACAGCAGTGCCCAAAAAAGTATCCCAAACGATCCAATTATTGCCCGATTTTAAGAATACTCCATTACTACAGTTTTATATTGTGTTGCATTTAATATCTTTGTATCTCTTTGAAAATCTTCAAGTACTGTAGACATACATAAATGTGACAAGAAGCAAGTAAAGTAGACAATGGTTTGCTGAGGATTTCAACTCCAAGTTGAAAGGGTAAATGAAGCCCAGTTGCTGAGTGGCTCTGCAGGTTTTCACATTTTGCCATTTTAATGAAAGGTTTCTGGTTTTGCCTTTTTGTATTATTTAGATTAATAGTGTGGGTGAGAAATCCTGCTGTCCGTGAAAAATATAAAAATCTATTTAAGACAGCCAGATCAAAAGAAAAGAACTCCCTATGTTCATCTTATAAAAGATTTACACATCATTTACACGGACTGAAAGAAGTTAGTTTTGAAACAAAAAAATAAGAATCATGTTCTAATGAAAGCATGCGCTTTAAACATTGCAAAATAACATGTTTTTATAGCTTTTTACTATGAGACTCCTCTGTGAATTCTATATAGCAAAGGCTGGAAACACACTCTCTTACTTACATGCGAGTCTCTCGGACGAGACTCGGATCAATGACCCTGACTGGCCTCTCCCTCTCTGGACGGGAGTGTGATGCTGCACAAAAACCCAAGCAGCTGAGAGTCCCGCCCAGAGAGGGAGAGGCCGTTCAGGGTCACTGATCCAGTCTCATCCGACTCTCGTCCGAAAGACTTGCATGTAAGTAGCATAGTGTGTTTCCACCCAAAAGGTAGGTTCCAATTCCATCTACCCTCATTCACACAATTTTCATTAGCAAAGATCAATAAATTCCTCAGTAGAGATGGACTAACCCAACCTGTAAAGTTCGAGGTTTGTACTGGACACCGAGTGCCTGTTGCTGAATCCTGAACACAGACTTCTAACTGTATGTCCTTTTTCTGATTTTGCTATCCAAATAAAGCTTGTTTAAAGGCAGCAGCACAGCTAATCAAAAAGCTGTTAGGCTGTGGGCACTTCCAGAACCTTCGAATCCATGACAAATATTGACATGGCTGTGATTGGCTGGAGCACTATTTGCCTCAGCCTGTATAAAACCTGGATTAGGTGTTCTGCCACAATTTTGTTGTTAAAAGCACAGGATAGGATGTTCCTGGAGTGACTAAGAAAGGTTATAGAAGGGGGTATTATTAAGAAAGGCTCCATGTGGTGACTCTTCACCAGGGTCTAGGGCGATAATATTTAACAAACGTCTGTGTGTAGGGGCAAAATTACAACAGGTGCCATTGTTGCAATTGCACATGGGCCCTGGAGCCTAGGGAGCCACAAAAGTCCCTTTGACCTATAGCAAAAGAGTATTGCTATTAAAGTTTCACAATAATTGGAGGCCCCATTGGAGCTTTTAAATGAGCTTCAAGTTAATTCACTGTCTGTGTGACACCATGCACCAGACGCTCTGGAGTTAATCTTTATATAGTCACCAGTGCAGCAGGAATACTGTGCAAGGTGAATACTGTATTCATCCCCATCACTCTCCCTTATTCCCATGTCTACCCCCGTGATTAAAACAATAAAGCCTTATACCCTCCTCAAGCTCCAGTGCCATCAGGGGTTTTAGTGCAGGCAAGACCTGTAGTTATGGAGCCTATGTGACCTTCTGTCTCCGGATGCTGATTGGTCACGGGTCACATGGGCTTGTAACTGCAGGTCCTGAGCAAGATTGATCAATGCGTCCTGAGTCCTGCTGCATATGGGTAAGTACCGTAGTGTATACATGGGCTTGTAACTGCAGGTCCTGAGCAAGATTGATCAATGCGTCCTGAGTCCTGCTGCCTATGGGTAAGTACCGTAGTGTTTTCACACACCCCCAAAAAGTATTCACACACCCCCAAAAAGTATTCAACCCCCCAAAAAAAATATTCACACCCCCCAAAAAGTATTCACACCCCCCCAAAAAGTATTCACACCCCCCCAAAAAGTATTCACACACCCCCAAAAAGTATTCAACCCCCCCCAAAAAGTATTCACACCCCCACAAAAAGTATTCAACCCCCCCAAAAAGTATTCACACCCCCTCCAAAAAGTATTCACACCCCCCAAAAAGTATTCAACCCCCCCAAAAACTATTCACACCCCCCAAAAAGTATTCAACCCCCCCAAAAAAGTATTCACACCCCCCAAAAACTATTCACACACCCCCAAAAAGTATTCAACCCACACCAAAAAGTATGCAAACCCCCAAAAAAGTATTCAACCCCCCAAAAAGTATTCACACCCCCCCAAAAAGTATTCAATCCCCCCAAAAAATATTCACACACCCCCAAAAAGTATTCACACCCCCCCAAAAAGTATTCAAACCCCCAAAAAAGTATTGAACCCCCCAAAAAGTATTCACACACCCCCAAAAAGTATTCACACCCCCCCAAAATGTATTCACACACTCCCAAAAAGTACTCACACCCCCCCAAAAAGTCCTCACACCCCCCCAAAAAATACTCAAACCCCCCCAAAAAGTACTCACACCAGCTATAACTACTATAATCAAATTAATGCACGTTCTAGAATCCCGATGCATTTGCATCGGGCTCACAGCTAGTGTACAATAACCATGAACAATGCAAAGCACAGACAGGTACAGGAAGAGAGAGAATCCTGCCTGTGAGAGTTCACAATCTGCAAGGGATGGGGGAGGATACAGTAGGTGAGGGTAGAGCTGGTCATGCGGTGGTATAGTGGAATTAGGGTACTGCAATTTATAGGCTTGTCAGAAGAAATGGGTCTTCAGGTTACTTTTGAAGGTTTATATAGTAGGTAAGAGTCTTATATGTTGGGGCAGAGAGTTCCAGAGTATGGGGGATGCATGGGAGAAATCTTGTATAAAATTGTGGGAAAAGGAGATAAGAGGGGAATAGAGAAGGAAATCTTGTGAGGGTCGAATATTGGGTGTGGGTAAATACCTGGTGACTAGGTCACACATGTACAGAGGAGACAGGTTGTAGATGGCTTTTTTATGTCAAGGTTAGTGTTTTGAACTGGAGTCTTTAGGCACTGGAAAACGAGGGATGAGGTTGGCAGAGAGAAGCTAGGGAATAGCTGGGGTTGGGGAGGGAGGTGGATTAATCAGGTAACAGAGTTTAAAAGAGATTGTTGTGGTGAAAGTATTAGAAAAGAGGCCAGAGAGCAGAGGGTTGCAGTAATTGAGGCAGGAAATGATGAGGGTATGCGCTAATGTTTTTGCAGATACTTGGTCAATGAATAGACTGATCGGGGAAATATTTTTGAGCTGGAGTTGGCAGGAGGTGGAAAAGGCTTGGATATATGGTTTAAGAAGTCTGGTGTTATCCCCAAGCAGTGAACATGAGGGACTAGGAAAATTGAGCAGCCATTGATTTTGATGGATAGGTCTGGTGAAGGGGTAGAGAGAGATGGGGAAAGATGATGAATTGTGTTTTGTTTATGTTCAGTTTTAGAAATTGAGCAGAAAAGAAAGATGAATTAACAGACAGACATTGTGGGATTTTGGCATTATGGTTAGATGCACAAGGCTATATTAGGTCTATGTGGACCATACTGTATTAGGCCTGTATGTACCATGCTGTATTACGGCTGGATAAACCATGCTGTATTAAGACATTATGGACCAGGCTGAATTAGGGCTGGATGTACCAAGCTGAATTCCATCAGTATGCATCAGGTTTTGTTAAGACTAGATGTAAAGACATGGTCAAAATTATTGGCACCCCATCGTTTCATGAAGGAAAAACCCACAATGGTCACAGAAATAACTTGAATCTGACAAAAGTAATAATAAATAAAAAATCCATGAAAATGAACAAATTAAAAGCGGACATTGCTTTTCAACCCTGCTTCCACAGAATAAAAAAAAAATAAACTCATGATGTAGGCCTGGACATAAATGATGGTACCCCTGAAAATAATGTGACAAAAGGGACATGTTAAATCAAGGTGTGACCACTAGATGGCATCTAAAATCTTGTAATCAGCCAGTGGGCTTGTATATAGGGCTACAGATACTCACTGTGCTGATGGGTGACATGGTGTATACCACAGTCAACATGAACCAAAGGAAAGGAAAAAGTTGTCTCAGGAGATTAGAAAGAAAATTCTAGACAAGCATGGTAAGGGTAAAGGTTATTAGACCATCTCCAAGCAGCTTGATGTTCCTGTGACTACAGTTGCACATATTATTCAGAAATGTAAGATCCATGGGACTGTAGCCAACATCCCTGGACGTGATTGCAGGAGGAAAATTGATGACAAATCAAAGAGATGGAAAATGGTGACAAAAGAACCCAAAAAAACTTCTAAGGAGTTTAAAGGTGAACTTCAAGCTCAAGGAACATTAGTGTCAGATCACACCATCCGTCATTGTTTGAGCCAAAGTGAACTTCATGGGAGACAACCAAGGAGGACACCATTGTTGAAAAAAAATCATAAAAATGTCAGACAGGAATTTGCCAAACTACATGTTGACAAGCCACAAAGCTCCAGTGAGAATGTCCTATGGACAGATGAGACAAAAAAGTAACCTTCTGGCAAGGCACATCAGCTATATGTTCACAGATGGAAAAATAAAGTATATCAAGTAAAAAACACTATCCCTATTGTGAAATATGGAGGAGGCTCTGTTATGTTCTGGGGCTGCTTTGCTGCACCTGGCACAGGGTGTCTTTAATCTGTGCAGTGCACAATGAAATCTTAGGACTACCAAGGGATTCTTCAGAGAAATGTTCTGCCCAGTGTCAGAAAGCTTGCTCTCAGTCACAGGTCATGGGTCTTGCAATAGGGTAATGACCCAAAAGAAACAGCGAAAAACACCCACGAATGGACTATTTTGAAGTGGCTTTCTATGAGCCCTGACCTAAATCCTATTCAGCATGTTTGGAAAGAGCTGAAACATGCCGTCTGGATAAGGCAGCCTTCAAACACAAGACAACTAGAGCAGTTTGCTCTTGAGAAGTGGGCAGAAGGTGCTGAAGTCTCATTGACCGTTTCAGGAATCATTTGATTGCAGTGATTGTCTCAAAATGTTGTGCCACAAAATATTAAGTTAAGGGTGCCATCATTTCTGTCCAAGAAAGGGGTGAGAATGCGCAAAATAGGGTCTTATCCTTAGGAGACAGGATTATTATGGTGAAATTTAGGAACTGCTCACCTGATAGGGTTGTTTCGCACCACCGGCGTGATCGCTCAGAACAGTACAGCTGCTGCCAGGACCGTACCTCCACAGGTCACTGTGGTCACAATAAGCTTCTGCAGGACAAAGTACCTCGTGGTCCGAGCTGCTGTGTTCGTATGATGTAAAAACCAGATACAGCGGTATGTCTGGGTATAGTAGTAGCTGTTTATTTTCCGACGCGTTTCAGAGTCATATCCCAAACTCCTTCCCTGAGGAAGGAGTTTGGGATATGACTCTGAAACGCGTCGGAAAAATAAACAGCTACTACTATACCCAGACATACCGCTGTATCTGGTTTTTACATCATACGAACACAGCAGCTCGGACCACGAGGTACTTTGTCCTGCAGAAGATCATTTCTGTCCAGGCATATTTCATTTCAAAATCTGTGGCAGCAGGGTTGAAAAGCAATGTCTGACTTTCATTTGTTACTTTTCATAGATTTGTTATTTATTACTTCTTTTGTCAGATTCAAGTTATTTTTGTGGGTTTTTCTTTCATTAAACATACCAACAATTTTGACCACATGTGTATGAGGTTGTATTAGTCCTGTATAGATCAGAATGTCTTAGGTCTGGATGCATGAGGTTGGATTGTGCCTGTATGGTCCAGGCTGTATTAGGCGTGTATAGACCAGGCTGTATTAAGGTGGGATACAGAAGGCTAGATTAGGCTTGCATGGATAAGACTTCATTAGGACAGGATGCACCAGGCTGGATTACAGCAGAGTTAGGTAGACTATCAGGACTGGATCCCCCTAGGCTTGATTAGGCCTATATGGACAAAGCTGTATTAGGGCTGGATGCACAGGAATCGATTACAGCAGAATAGCCCAGTCTGTATTAAGACTGGATGCAGAAGGCTGGATTAGTCCTTTGTGAACAAGGCATTATTAGGGAAGTATGCATGAGGCTCTAGTAGACCTGTATTGACCAAGCTGTATTAGGTCTATAATGACCTGTCAGTATTGGAGCTGGATGCACCAGGCTGGATTACAGCTGTTTGGATTAAGCTGTATTAGAGCTGGATGCACCATGCTGTATTAGAGCTGTATGGATCAGGCTGTATTAGGGCTGGATGCACCATAATGTATTAGAGCAATAGGGACCAGGTTGTATTATTAATTATTGTATTATTAGCATTTATTAGGCCTGTAATGGACCAGGTTTTATCACAGGAGTATGGACCGTGCTATATTAGAACTGGATATATGAGGCTTTACTAGGCATGTAGGGTCCAGGCTGTATTAGTCCTTGATGCACGAATTAGCACTAGGCCTGTAAGTACCAGACTGTATTACAGCTGGATGCACAAGTCCTGGTCTAGGACTTTTCAGACCAGGCTGTATTAGGTGTGTATAGCCAAGGATTTATTTGGGCTTGTTGCACAAGTTTTCATAATGTATGGACCAGGCTTTATTAGGACCGGCTCTATGAGGCTGTATTTGGTCTGAATGGGCTAGGCTATATTATGGCTGGTTTAATTATGCAGGATTAGAGAAGCATAGACCAGGCCGTGTTAGAGCTGGATTCATGAGGATTGATTAAGAAAGTTGGCACCAGGTTGTATGTACATTGCTGTATTATGCACAAGGCTGTGCAAGGGTTGGATGAACAATGCTGGTTTAGGACTTTATGGAGCAGGCTGTATTAGGTATGGATCAGGCTGTATTTGGTGCACATATAACAGGATGAGTTAGGGCGTGTTGCAGAAGGCTGGACTAAGCCTGTATGGACCAGACTTTATTAGGGTTGACTGTATGATGCTATAATAGGTCTGAATGGACCAGGCTGTATTAGGGCTGAATGTACAGGGCTGTATTTGACCTCTGTGGACCAGGCTGTAATACAGATGTATATATATAGATATATGGACAAGACTGTATTAATGCTGGTTGAATTATGAATGATTAGAGAATCATAGAAAAGGCTGTAATAGAGCTGGATGCATGAGAATGGATTAGGAAAGTCGGCACCAGGCTGTATGCATGTGGCTGTATTAGGACTGTATGCACAAAGGCTGTATTAGCGCTGCATAAACCACATGGGTATAGAGCTGTCTGATCTAGGCTCTGAAGTTTTCATAATGGTGGAGCAAAATGTGATTGTTCCTTTATAAAGGCTGGGTCAAATGGTGTGCCTGCCAATCACAGCCATATCAATACTTGGCATGGCTGTAATCATTTCAGAAGTGCTCACAGTCAAAGAGCTTGTTAATTGGCTGTGCTGCAATCTCTCAACAAGCTTTATTCAACTGTCAAATACGAACAGTAGCACAGACATCCAATTAGATGTTTGTGTTCATAGTTCGGCATTGGGCACTAGGTGTCCAGTACGAACCCTCAAGTTACCATCTGGTTTCACTCATCCCCAGTTATGGGAAATATTTGTTCCTAATTTGTACAAGTATTTCAGAAATGACACAGAAATTTAAATTACTTGCTGGCAAGGGTCCTTAAGTGGAATTTTGAGGACAATGAATGGAAAGTAAAAATAGATAACATTTTTTATTCTTCGTCATAAAATGGTACAAATTTGGTCCAACTAAACAGATTTGACGTTTGGATTAGTTGTTTATTTTTTATGAAGCAACATCTAAAATAACTGAAGCTTCTATAACCCAAGGAAATGGCAAGAGAACAACAGAAGAATATTTATGAAGGGCTATAAACCATTCATGAGTTTACTTAGTTTCAATGCGGTTGTGCCATTTGCAACATTTTACATGTCATTTTCCTGTCACAGACACCATTAAACTATGAGCAGCAGAATAATGAGGGTTATCAGAGCAACAAACTCTCTCCATTCCAAAGAGCATAAATAGATAAATGTCCATGCCGCCTGTGTGCTTATGATTAACAGTCAACTAATGATGGTAATACTGGGTATGCGTATTCATTATAGTAAAGGTAAAGTTCACTGAGAAGGAGGAAACCTAGTTGAAAGCTTATGTTACACGTGACCAGCTAAACTTTCTTGCTTCTAATATAAAAAGAGAAAATATCGATGAACTGTACAATTGAACATTCAAGGGTTACCGTACTTGCATCCATGCACTACACTAAAAACTCATCTATTTTATTAGGCCTCTTATTTTTGCTTGCTCACCTATTGTCAATATATTTTACAGCACTATATAGTACATAATAGCTATTTACCCTGGAAACTATTTTATACATGGTGCAAAATCTATATCCCATTCACACATACTAGTCCTCATTTTAAGCCAATCAAAGAGGAGCCTATATCAAAATAGAAATTTATACATAAAATTGATATTAAATGTGTAGTCTGTGCTGGAATCCCCACTCTTCACTAAAGTAGTGCTCTTGAGCCTCCTTTTCCTCTTCAGATAGGTAAGGAAGTGGGATGGCCTTGTGGTCAAGCATGAAAACTTTTATTAAGTTTATGGAGGTGATAGAAACAGCGGAGTGATTTACTGAGCTGTTTCTATCAGTCTCCATAAACATGCATTGTATTTGCCTGGTTCTACATTGCATCCTTCTACTACTCATTTCATGCTTGTGACGTGCCCCAGGGTTATGTGGACTCGGGTATCTGGGCCCTCAGCTGCAGATGTCACTGGTGGCCTGCACAGACCCGTGGCTCTGGTGGTCAGCTTTAAAAGGGGAAATTGAAATAGGAATAGAGTTTAAAAGTTTGTTGTGACGCCACCTGCAGATTCTGGTGATGGTCACCAGCGCTGCTTCAGACCTCTGGGGGAGATGATACTGAAGCTTGGATGGAACAGCTTCCTGCAGGTGGAGCTGAGTCCCCGGGGCAGTGTAGCTTCTGTGCTGGTTGTTGTAGTGCTGGATGTGGTAGCAGCTCTGTGGGTTAGCTTGCGGGAATAAGACACTGGAGGCTTATGGACTCTGTATGGGTGTTTACTTGTAAAAGTGCACAGATTAGGTTTACAATTACGCAGTCCTTAGCGGGCAGCTGGCCGGGTAGTCACTGAGGAGAATAACATCTCTTTGAGGCTCCCAGAGAGTACCCTCCGCTTTCTTTCACTGTCTTTTGTGTTCCTGCACCCCCTTACTTCCTTGCGCTGCCCTGCACTGCCCGCTTTTCTACCAGGTCCGTTGGGTGATATGAGGTACCCTTCTTTCTCTCTATAAAGGGCTCAACCCCGTGTAGTGCTTCTGGCAGGGCTGCACGTTCTGGACGGGGGGGTCGGGGCTGGTAATTCAACCTCTCGACTGGCCGGTATAGACGGCTCAGGGGTGTACTTGCCTGTACCATGACTCGGAGTCGGCACTCCTTTGGTGGACTAGGATTCCCCCAGACCTGTCCGGTGGTCTGACACTGGATTTCCTCCTTCTCTGTCTCTCCCGTCAGACATTCTGCTTCTCACTGTGCTTTCCCGCACTCACAGTGCTCTAGCCTGAAACTCCTCCCACCGGGACTGGGTCTCTGAGCAAAGGATTAAACCTTGTTGTCCCCTGCTCTAGAGTGTGTGAATGCAGGATAAGAGCCTCAAGTTGACGTTACACTCCCCAATGACATAAATCTTGCACATTCTGTTGTGGGTGCAGTACCCCTACTGTGGCGCACTGACCAGTTGGACGCCACACTTGGCATTAATGATTGGTAATTTTCAATAGATATTTAATAACCAGGGCACTTCTTTTTGCTATTCTGACCATTGTCATTTTATGAAATATTAACTCTGGAATGCTTTAATGGGTCCCAGTGATTACAAGCTTGTTTTTTCATAACAAATTGGATTTCATTTTAGTGGTAAATTTAGGATGACATTTTTGCATTTATTTGTGAAAAAAAGGATATTTGGAGTAAAAAATTGAACATTTTGCAATTTTCAAACTGTTACTTTTTATACCGTTAAACCAGAGAGTTATATCACACAAAATAGTACATAAATAACATTTTCCATATGTCTACTTTACATCAATAACATTTTGGAAGCAAATTTTTTAGGGTTATGAAGTTAGAAGAGTTCAAAGTTTATCACCAATTTTTCATATTTCCGTCAACATTTATAAATCCACTTTTTTTGTCACCACATCACATTTTAAGTGACTTTCAGGGGCCTATGTGATCGAAAATACCCAAAAGTGACACCACTCTAAAAACGGCACTCCTCAAACTGCTCAAACCACATACAAGAAGTTTCTTAACCCTTCAGGTGCTTCACAGGAACTAAAGCAATGTGGAAAAAAAAAAAAACATTTTACTTTTTTACTCATAAATGTTATTTTAGCACCAAATTTAGATTTTTTACAGGGGTAACAGGAGAAATTTGACCCTAAAACATATACAATTTCTCTTGAGTACGCCAATAACCCTTACGTGGTGGAAAACTACTGTTTGGGCACACAGCAGGGCTCGGAAGGGTGGTAGCACCATTTGACTTTTCAAGCAAAAATCGTCTGAAATAGTTAGCTGATGACATGTCGTGAGAGCCCCTGATGTGCACAAACACTGGAACCCTTGTCCATTGACTCCATTTTGGAAACTAGACCCCTCAAGAAACTTATGTAGATGTCTGGTGAGCACCTTGAACTCCCAGATGCTTCACAGAATATTAGAATCTTGCGCTCTGAAAAGGAAAAAAAAAAAAAAATCACATTTTCCCACAGAAATGTTTTAGCCAAAAATGTTGTATTTTCACATTGGCAACATGAGATAATGCACCATACAATTTGTTTTGGAACATCTCTTCAGTACATCAATACCTCATCTATGATTGAACATGACTTTTGACTTACAGTGCAAAGCTCAAAAGGAAGGAGCACCATATTGGATTTCAGATTTAACTGCAATAGTTTGTGCAAGCCATGTTCGCTAACAACTGACGGACCTTGGTGGAAACTTGTGTATTTGTGGGTTGAGTTTAATGCTATTGGTAGGGATTTGTGAGAAAAATATTTTAGATCAGTCTACATTTATCCTATACTCAATACTGAGCACTTACATTTGGGTTTCCAGCTACAACTCCGAAATACGTAATTCAGATGAAGCCTAGTGATGGGCGAATCCTAAATTACTCGGAATCGCTTGACACTAGCGAGTCCGAGCCCAGGACTCGCTACTCGTTGCGAGTCTAGCGAGTCCAATGTTAATGAATGGGGAAGCGAGTAATAGCGAGTAGTGTGAGATTTACAACTCGCAGATGTGTCTCGGAAGCTTCAGCCTGAAGCAATCCTAGTTTTGTCATTTATTTGCATTGCTCGTTTACTTTGTAAGTAATCGCTGACTCGCACAGATAAGAGTCCTGTCTCCTCTGTGCTGGCTGCCAGCTCCAGGGTCCTAGAGCCTGCCTGCTGCCTGATGTAGCAGTGCTGAGATTGTTCTCAGTCTGCTCAATCCCTGTGTACAGACATGAATGTCTGTGCACAGAGATGATGTAGCAGAGCTGAGATTGTTCTCAGTCTGCTCATTCCCTGTGCATAGAGATCTATATCTATACACAGGGGATGTAGCAGAGAGGACATCGCGTTTTGGACTGCGTCGGACGGAAGAGGATTTTTTTAATTAAAGATGGAGTCCCTAATGGCTTTTTTTTTTATTTCTAATAAAAAATTTTCTTTGTGTTGTGTTTTTTTTAAAACAATTTAATAGAAATTCATGGCGGTCATGTCTAATATTGGCGTGACCACCATAAATTTCGGGCTTAGGGCCAGCTGATAATACAAAGCTGGTATTAACCCCTTTATTACTCAGCGTGCTACCGCCACCAGGGCCGCTGGAAGAGCGGGGTTCAGCGCCAGAGGATGGCGCTTCAATGAACGCGCCATCTTCTGGGGCGGCTGCGGGCTGCAATTTGCAGCGGGGGGTGCCCAGAAAGCTTGGGCATCCCTGCGCTGCGGATTCCAGCCCCCAGCTGCTTAGCTGTACCTGGCTAGACATAGAAATTGCGCGGAGCCCCACGCATTTTTTTTAAATTATTTCATGAAATTCTGAGATTCTGACTCTGACTCAGACTCTGACTCTGAAATTCATTAAATAATTTTTAAAAAATGCGTGGGGCTCCGCGCAATTTCTATGTCTAGCCAGGTACAGCTAAGCAGCTGAGGGCTGGAATCCGCAGCGCAGGGATGCCCAAGCTTTCTGGGCACCCCCCGCTGCAAATTGCAGCCCGCAGCCGCCCCAGAAGATGGCGCGTTCATTGAAGCGCCATCCTCTGGCGCTGAACCCCGCTCTTCCAGCGGCCCTGGTGGCGGTAGCACGCTGGGTAATAAAGGGGTTAATACCAGCTTTGTTATACAAGCTGGTATTAAGCCCGAGATTCTTAATGTCAGGCCACGTTTGACCCAGCCACTAAGAATCTCCAATAAAGGGTTAAAAAAACACAGAGAAAATTTTTTATTTGAAATAAAAAAAAAAGCCATTAGGGACTCCATCTTTAATTAAAAAAATCCTCTTCCGTCCGACGTAGTCCAAAACGCGATGTCCTCTCTGCTACATGCACAGGGAATGAGCAGACTGAGAATAATCTCAGCACTGCTACATCTCTGTGAGCAGGCGGGTTCTAGGACCCTGGAGCTGCACAGAGAAGACAACTGGACTCGGCTCGCAAAGAAACAGCAGTTACTTTGCGAGTTTCCCTGCTATCACTGGCACAGTAGCCAGTGATGACTCGCACGAGTCTAATGCAAACAATGGCAATCCTAGTGTCAGCGTTTCTGACAAAACTAGGATTGATATTGATTTGCATTGGACTCGTGCGAGTCATCACTGGGAAACTCGCCGAGTACCGAGTCCTGCGAGTCCCTTACTACTCGCCGAGTAACGAGTCCTAGCGAGTAGATTCGCCCATCCCTAATGAAGCCCCCAAGAGATCCATTCACTAATGACGAAGCAGCAGTGTTACTTTGGACTCCATTTGGCCTCTGTTCAGCAGTGTCCTTCTTGTCAAAGGTGCACTAAATTGTGGTTGACCGTACTTTTACGCAACCCTAAAAAAGATGCATAAAAACATGGACACTGCCGAATTACAAAGCTGATGGGATTTCAGAGTGACTCCATCTGCCTTATTACAGTGAATTCTCTTTTGGTAATTTTGTCTAAATCATGTATTTCAGAGATTTACACGTAATCACCGATGTAAGCACTCAGTGTAGAGTGCAGGTTAACGTGAGCTGTGCCATACTGCAATCTTTGGGAAGCAGAATATACAAATCAACATCAGTTACTACTATTTTTACACTATTCACCTTGCGGTATTAGGCTACATTCACACGCTGAGTGTTTCACCATTTAGGCAGTGCTATTTAACGCTTGCGTTAATACAGTGAAATGCAGCGCGTAACGGAGACCAGCAAAAGCTATGGCTTTTCCGTAAAGTTGTTCACACGGTGCATCTGCAAAGTGCATCCACAAAAAGAATGACCATGTCAATTCTTTGCACATTTTGATGTGCGCTTCTCTAATGTCCCACATTATAAAATGTGCTTGGGAAAAGCGCAGGACAAAATGCGCAGCGTGTGAATGCAGTTGCTCTTTGTTGAGCAAAGTGCAGCAAAAAATCGCAACTGCATTAATATGCAGTCATTACTCAGAGTGTGAATATAGCCTAAGTGATTAAGTGGCCTTATTTGTTAAGTTGGTATGATCACTGTGATACCAGATTTATATAGTACTAGCGGCAGAGCCCGGCGTTGCCAGGGCATGATGCTCATATATGGTCGTAATGCTCATATATGGTAATATCGTCCATGTATGGTAAGGTATGTATGTGTGTATGTATCATAGCCCTGCCACCTTCCTGTAGCCCACCCATATTAGCCATACCCCTCCTGGAAGTCCAGCACTGCCTCTACGTATAGCATTTCTCCTTCATAAAAAACAATCTAAAACAAAATACAATAATTAGAGAAGGGAAACAATGCAAAAAATACAGTACAATAATTAAAGCAAAAAAGAGGTGACCCTGCTCAAAAAAGCTTACAATCTACAACAAGATGGGGTTACAAAAAGTATAGGTGCTTACTACAATGATGGTCCAGGCATCTTAAAGAAGTGGAGGATAAAAAAAAATTACATGAATGGTCAACAGCCAGTCTGTGTAGAGCTTTTGGGTTTGGTGGAGTTTGATGGAGAGTTATATCCAAAGAACTAGTGAATGGGCTATATACAGTATAATGACTTCTATTAGGGAGCATGATAGGCCGCTTTAAAAAGGTGTGTTTTTAGGGAGCGCCGAAATCTATTATAATAAAACCCTAAGGCAACTTCTGTCACGATGTAACGGTATGGCATGTCACATCCTGACTGAAGTTGCCTGTACACCCGCCCCGGGTGCTCCAATATGGCCGCCCGTTGCTGGGAGCGGGGCTTCCAAAGCACAACTTCCACCATCGTTACAAGTTGCGGCCCCACACACACTCCAGTCACACTCCCCACTCCTCCACACACCCTCCGACAGTACACTTCTCATAAAACACCCTTCCACTCTCCTTGTGCCCCCCTCCTCGCTCAGCACCTCCACACTCATACCCCCATACAATCTGCCTGCCATACTTACCACTGGCCCATTGTCTTCCCCGACGCCGCCTCCAGCCGCTGATCTTCGCTCTGCCGCCGACTCCACCATGTTGGCTCCAGTCCTCCGTCCTGTCAACATGTTTCCTCCAAAATGGTGTCCGGGAACTGTCGCAAGATCCCAGATGCCTTCCGAAAAGTCTCGCGAGTCTTTTCAGATGCCACAGAGGACTGGATCCAATATGGCGTCCGGAAGTCTCGCGAGACTTCCCGGACGCTATCTTAAATGCCGCAATTTTTGAAAATTTACTTCAGCGCGCCATTTGCCGACGTCTCCTGCTGCTGCGTCATAACTCCTCCTGCTCTCTTCACTTACTCCGTCTCCTCAGTTAACCTCTTCAGTGCCCTCACACCTGCTCCGTATATCTAAGACGCTGTGAACATTTAACTCCGTCTGCACCGTATTGCTTCTATATTTTCCTCAGTTAACCTCTTCAGTGCCCTCACTCCTGTTGAATATATCTAAGAAGCTGTGAACATTTAAGTCCGTCTGCACCGTATTGCTTCTATATTCTCCCCAGTCAACTTCTTCAGTGCACTCACTCCTGCTGAGTATATCTTTGTATAATTAAGACGCTGTGAATATTTAACTCCGTCTGCACCGTATTGCTTCTATATTCTCCTCAGTTAACCTCTTTAGTGCACTCACTCCTGCTGAGTATACCTAAGACGCTGTGAACATTTAACTCCATCTGCACCGTATTGCTTCTATGTTCTCCTCAGTTAACCTCTTCAGTGCCCTCACCCCTGCTGAGTATACCTTTTTTTAATTAAGACGCAGTGAACCAGCTCACGTATATAAGCTCTATCCTGTAGCACTGCTTTACAACTTACCCTTCTGATTTACGCAACCTGTACATACGTACATACAAATCCATTCTGTCTTCATACCTGCAGGACCCCTTCTCTAACGCCTTATAACCCCCAACACTCTCACTCTCTACTATCTGCTCTTATCCTCCCTTACCAGTCTCAACATGACTCCCCCCAAAAAGTATGCCACTGACACACAGTGGAAAAATACTTTGTCACTACGTCAAAGAAAACGCCGTGCTAATAAGACTCCTGAAGAAAAAGAACATCGCCTTGGCACCATGAAGGCTTATAAACGACAACGCCTCACACACGAGTCCCCTAAGTCTAAATCCATTAGATTAGCACAAGCAGCCTCTGCTCGCCGTCAACGCCGACAACCTACACCTTCGACATCTACATTTTTATCACACTCACCACCACACATACGACTTATATACATCGGTCTGCACAAGAGCCCTACTGCACCATTAGGACCTGCTCTTCCACTACATGCTAAAGCATTCACTAATGATGAACGTACTATTATAGAACATAGCTGTGGTGCAATGAACCATGTATGTCAACATTGCCAGGCTTTGCATTTTCTCCATGAGACACCTACTGATAACAATTTTACCCTCTGCTGTCATAAGGGTAAAGTCCATGTTCCCAAACCACAATATCCAGATGTCTTTACATGTTTGCTCAAAGCACAAAGTGAATATAGCAAAAATGGACAATATTATAAGCATTAATAGTTCCTTTGCTTTTGCCTCCATGGGTGCCAATATTTCACATCTACCTGGATATGGCCCATACTGTTTCCTCATACATGGCCAGATCTATCATCGAACGGGAACACTACATCCATCTGACGACCAACTCCCAGCATTTGCCCAACTTTATATTCTCGATACCGCTAACGAACAAAGCTTACAATGTAAAGAAAATCAAAAATGTCATCCTACATTGATGAACATTATTGCCCTTCAAATACAAGCTATCAATCCTTTTGTGGCAGCTTATCACATGTTATGTGATGTGGAACAACAAGAACATATTAAAGCTCTACAAAACGGAACTGTCATGCCAAACATCACCATGGATATTAAACAAGATCGTACTCAAGACCCTCGACACTACAATAATCCCACTGTCAGTGAAGTCGCCGTCGTCTTTCAAAATGACAATGGTGAGCCGCCATTCAACAGAGACATATTAATTCATTTAAAACCGGATCCACACAACCCTTTAGCTCCTAAAACACAACAAATCAGCATTCTCCATAGTAATTTGGATGCCCTCCTATATCCCATATTTTTCCCTTATGGAGACCAAGGGTGGTATGATGGACTCAAGCAACAAGGAAAGAGTTCACGCAGGATTACACAACTCCAATACTATTGCTATATGTTATCTGTCAGAAATTATTTTAATCCACTCCTCAATGGTGGTAAGCTAACACAGCAATACTTTATAGATGCTTATGTCAAAATCGAGGCTAATCATTTACATTACATCCGAAAACACCAAAAAGATTTAAAAGTGGAGGAGTACTGCCTACTTCAAGAACATTTACTCAAAAAAATCTATCCAAAAGGGCATCCCAATTGGAAAAAACATAATTTTACCATCTTCTTTTGAGGACAGTCCCAGAAACATGCAACAGCGCTACCAGGATGCTATGGCTATTGTTACTAAGTATGGCCGACCGGATCTTTTTATCACTATTATTATTTATTTATTTATATAGCGCCATTATATTCCATGGAGCTTTACATGCTAAAAGGGGCAGACTAGGACAAGTAACATAGTAACAATACAAGTAACAATAAATGTGGACAATTCGGTCGTACAGATACAAGAGGGGAGAAATCCTGTCCACGAGGGCTCACAGTCTACACGGGGCGGGTGGGGATACAGTGTGAGGGAGACGTTCCTGTCGTGAGGCGGTGTGGTGGACCGGGTGTTATTGCAGGTGGTAGTCTTGGTGGAATAGGTGGGTCTTCAGGCTTCTTTTGAAGGTTCCCAGGGTATGAGAATGTCTGATGTGTAGGGGCAGTGAGTTCCAGAGTATGGGTGAAGCTCAGGAGAAATCCTGTATGAGGTTGTGTGAAGAGGAGATGAGGGGGGAGTAGAGGAGGAGCTCTTGGGAGGATCGCAGGTTGCGTGAGGGTAGGTATCGGGAGACCATGTCAGAGATGTATGGAGGGGACAGGTTGTGAATGGCTTTGTATGTCATGGTTAATGTTTTTTCGACCATTGAGGAACAATTGACATCCACATTCTCTCAAACAGAGTCGAATAACCTGAAGTCTAAGGTGACTAACTCCAATTCTGAGTTCAGAAAGAAGCTACAACTTAGGAAGAAAAGTAAATTCACCAGGGACGAGGAGGATTATAAGAAAGGACAGGTCTATAAATGGAAATGTGGCGAGTCCCATCCACCAAGACAACCATATTATGGAGGTTACCCGTCCTATCCCTCATCACCAAACTCTGGGAGCGAGTATGGCGGACAGCAACCACCAATCCCTCCTTTTTTAGGCCAATGCCAACGCTTCCGAAGAGGACGAGGAGGGGGAAGAGGGGATCAATACAGGCCGCATGGGATGATGAGGAGATCACAGGTAAGGCAGACCTCGTGTTTAACATTTCTAAATACACGCTTTCACCAGCAGAATACACGGTTTTACAAAAGGGTCTGACTTTTTGTCCAACACCATGGTTTGACACTTTTACACTAGAGAAGGAAATTAACAATATTTTTAGGTCTGGGAACTTGCTCTCAACCTTATGGAGAGAGCGAAGTAGGTGAGGAGATTGTAAGCCACTTCCCTCCTCTCAGATATATGCATATATGCAAATTTGCACTTCACTAAGGAAGTTGAGAAACTCCCGTGTGCCACATTTAAGCAGCTTCCTCAAAGTCATAATCGCTTTCCTACAAGCTTTTAATATAACTAAGGGATTTGTGCCAGATCAGAACCCCAAACTACAGACGCTGCGTTTCGGGGTACCTGCCCCTCATCAGTGTAGTGTGTGGGATATTCTGATCTGGCAGAGTGAGTGGGCTAAGACAAGGTCTGGGAACTTGCTCTCAACCTTATGGAGAGAGCGAAGTAGGTGAGGAGATTGTAAGCCACTTCCCTCCTCTCAGATATATGCATATATGCAAATTTGCACTTCACTAAGGAAGTTGAGAAACTCCCGTGTGCCACATTTAAGCAGCTTCCTCAAAGTCATAATCGCTTTCCTACAAGCTTTTAATATAACTAAGGGATTTGTGCCAGATCAGAACCCCAAACTACAGACGCTGCGTTTCGGGGTACCTGCCCCTCATCAGTGTAGTGTGTGGGATATTCTGATCTGGCAGAGTGAGTGGGCTAAGACAAGGTCTGGGAACTTGCTCTCAACCTTATGGAGAGAGCGAAGTAGGTGAGGAGATTGTAAGCCACTTCCCTCCTCTCAGATATATGCATATATGCAAATTTGCACTTCACTAAGGAAGTTGAGAAACTCCCGTGTGCCACATTTAAGCAGCTTCCTCAAAGTCATAATCGCTTTCCTACAAGCTTTTAATATAACTAAGGGATTTGTGCCAGATCAGAACCCCAAACTACAGACGCTGCGTTTCGGGGTACCTGCCCCTCATCAGTGTAGTGTGTGGGATATTCTGATCTGGCAGAGTGAGTGGGCTAAGACAAGGTCTGGGAACTTGCTCTCAACCTTATGGAGAGAGCGAAGTAGGTGAGGAGATTGTAAGCCACTTCCCTCCTCAACTTCCTTAGTGAAGTGCAAATTTGCATATATCAATATTTTTAGGTCACTTAGACTTAAGGCACACTTCTCAGGACAAACTGGGGTGACAGATATCTCCCCTTCCCCTATACCGACTACTGAGTTGACGACTTTTTCTACACGGAGTCTCAACATAAAGACCAAAAGTAACTTTCAACCACATCGCACATATCACCCGATTGAGACTTATATTACACTTGTTAAAACAGACATTGATAAGATGATTAAGGAAATCAAGAAAGGGGAGCTACATCTCAGACATAATCTTAGTTGTATTGAATCTCAAGCCATAGAGAGCTTGAGAAATAATGGGGAAATTATTATAAAACCAGCTGACAAAGGTGGTGCGATAGTGGTCCTCGATCGTACATACTATGTGAACGAGATCAAGAGACAACTCGCTGGTACGGATACATACACCGCAGTATCACAGAATCCAACACATAGAATTTCGAAATTGATTGATTCTCATATACAGAGACATTTACAAGCGGGCATTATTGATGACAAATTGGCCTGTTACCTGAAGAATTCCCATCCGACCATCCCAGTATTCTACACACTCCCGAAGATCCACAAAGATCTGAGGAATCCACTGGGCAGACCTATAGTCGCATCAACTGATTCACTACTTTCCCCGATCTCAATCACTTTGAAGAAAATTCTCTCCCCTCTGGTACAGAAAACTTCAGCTTATCTTAAAGACACATCTGATTTCCTTGATTGATTTAGAGATGTTGGTGCATTAACATCAGACTGTTCTCTAGTTACTCTAGATGTAAACAGTCTGTACACCAGTATAAATCACACACTTGGCTTGGAGGCAATCGGTTGGTTCCTTGATGAGTATCGTGACCTGACACCTTCGGGCAAAAGATTCTGTCTAGAGTCCTTAGAGCTGATACTTGGACAGAACTATTTTCTGTTTCAGGACCAGTTCTACATACAACGGAGGGGGACAGCCATGGGTTCTAATGTGGCAACCCCTTACGCCAACATATTTATGTCGTATTTTGAGCATAGACATATCTATTCACATACCTTGACTAGGACACACCTGAAACTCTGGAGGAGATACATTGACGATATCTTTTTGATATGGACAGGCCCACTTACTGACTTTGACTCCTTTTTTGAGTATATCAACTCTAGAACCCCTGGATTGACTTTTACCAAGCATGTGGGACCACGGGAAGTTAATTTCTTAGACACCCCTGTCTGTGTAGACATAACGGGCAACTTTAAAACAGGTCTGTATGTTAAACCCACGGATAAGAACAGCTTACTTAGATTTGACAGTTGTCATCCACGATCCTTGAATGAAGCCCTCCCGCATTCACAACATATGAGGGTATCTAGAATTGTCTCAAATCCGGATAAGCGAGCTGTTAGACATTCTGAGATGGAGAAAAAATTCAGAGAATCCCAGATCCATTTCAATGGTCCGCACAGACGATGTTCCACACTTACGTGACTTGTGTCAATACTTATCATCTGTTCTCGAGGTGTTTTAAGAGCATAATCAATAAACATTGGCCTCTGTTGGGCCAATCCTACCCTACTGTCCCTGAGTTTAGCAGACCCCCACTTTTCTGCTACAAGAGAGCTCCTAATCTTAAGAATAAATTGATAAGGGCTGATATAGGCTCATCAAAAATAATATCAAGGCAGACCTTTTTAGCAACACCAAAACGGGGCAACTATCCATGTTTGGGTTGCCTCCAATGTTCGCACATGACTAAGGGCGACACGTTCACCCACCCAAGGACTGGCAAAAGATATTTCATTAAGGACTTTTTTACCTGTAATTTCAGTTATGTGGTGTATTTGATCAAATGTCCCTGTGGTCTCGGATATGTTGGGGAAGCCATCCAACATATCCGAGACCGGATAAGTAAACACATATCCACCATAAGATGTGGTCAGAATCTCTTACCGCTACCACATCATTTTATGACCCACAATCACAACGTAGCACAATTAACATTTCAAGTCATTGATCATGTTCCTGCCAGCCACTGGGGAAGTGACCGTATTGCCAGACTTAAAGAAAGAGAACAATACTGGATACATACCTTACAGACATTGTCCCCGCAAGGTCCTAATAGGGAATATGACCCTAAATATTGAAAGCCATGTGGCTTCTGATTCTGCTTTTTCTGGGCTATGAGGTCTGCCTTACCTGATAATAATTGCTTTTAGAGCTAACTTAAGATCTAACACAAAGTTGAATAGCTACTGTTCCTTTTGTTATCATATACCTTTGTGTTTCCCCAGGGTTTTATATACTGCTGTATATATATATATATATATCTATTATATAATCGCGAATCGCAAAAGCACCCCTCTCGGCGCTACTTCCGGTGTCGTCATGTGGGTACGCGCGAAGCATTGGCCGCGAAGCGGCCATTGCGAGCAGTTTTAAGCCGACTCGCAATGGCTGCCAATGCCGCCTCTGCTCCCCGCTACCCACAACTCCCACAGCCCCCTCCATGTCTACACAGCCCCCCCCATGTCCGCACAGCCCCCCCCATGTCCGCACAGCCACCCCCATGTCCGCACACCCACCCCGCAACAAAACCACACCCATCAATGTCCGCACAGCCCCCCATGTCCGCACAGCCCCCCCATGTCCACACGGCCCCCCCATATCCGCACAGCCCCCCCCAATATCCGCACACCCACCCCCATGTCCGCACAGCCACCCCGCAACAAAACC
The DNA here is from genome assembly GCA_033576535.1 of Allobates femoralis. Lineage (NCBI taxonomy): Eukaryota > Metazoa > Chordata > Amphibia > Anura > Aromobatidae > Allobates > Allobates femoralis. The sequence goes on along the minus strand of JARQOC010000005.1, from coordinate 271,210,489 downwards.
ACCCCCACCAATGTCCGCACAGCCCCCCCATGTCTGCACAGCCCCCCCATCTCCGCACAGCCCCCCCATGTCCGCACAGCCACCCCCATGTCCGCACAGCCACCCCCATGTCCGCACAGCCACCCCCATGTCCGCACACCCACCCCGCAACAAAACCACCCCCACCAATGTCCGCACAGACCCCCCATGTCCGCACAGCCCCCCCATGTCCACACAGCCCCCCCATGTCCACACAGCCCCCCCATGTCCGCACAGCCCCCCCCAATATCCGCACACCCACCCCCATGTCCGCACAGCCACCCCGCAACAAAACCACCCCCACCAATGTCCGCACAGCCCCCCCATGTCCGCACAGCCCCCCCATGTCCACACGGCCCCCCCATGTCCACACAGCCCCCCCCAATATCCGCACACCCACCCCCATGTCCGCACAGCCACCCCGCAACAAAACCACCCCCACCAATGTCCGCACAGCCCCCCCATGTCTGCACAGCCCCCCCATCTCCGCACAGCCCCCCCCATGTCCGCACAGCCACCCCCATGTCCACACAGCCACCCCCATGTCCGCACACCCACCCCGCAACAAAACCACCCCCACCAATGTCCGCACAGCCCCCCCATGTCCGCACAGCCCCCCCATGTCCACACAGCCTCCCCATGTCCACACAGCCCCCCCATGTCCGCACAGCCCCCCCCAATATCCGCACACTCACCCCCATGTCCGCACAGCCACCCCGCAACAAAACCACCCCCACCAATGTCCGCACAGCCCCCCCATGTCCGCACAGCCCCCCCCATGTCCGCACAGCCACCCCGCACCTAAGCCCCTACCCCCTAACTCCGCCGCCCCTAAGCCCCTACCCCCTAAGCACCGCTGCACCTAAGCCCCTACCCCCTAAGCCCTGCCGCACCTAAGCCCCGACCCGCCGCACCTAAGCCCCTACCCCCTAAGCCCCGCCGCACCTAAGCCCCTACCCCCTAAGCCCCGCCGCACCTAAGCCCCTACCCCCTAAGACCCGCCGCACCTAAGCCCCCCGCCGCACCTAAGCCCCTACCCCCTAAGACCCGCTGCACCTAAGCCCCTACCCCCTAAGCCCCGCCGCACCTAAGCCCCTACCCCCTAAGCCCCGCCGCACCTAAGCCTCTACCCCCTAAGCCCCGCCGCACCTATGCCCTGACCCGCCGCACCTAAGCCCCTACCCCCTAAGCCCCACCGCACCTAAGCCCCGACCCGCCGCACCTAAGCCTCTACCCCCTAAGCCCCGCCGCACCTAAGCCCCTACCCCCTAAGCCCCGCCGCACCTAAGCCCCTACCCCCTAAGCCCCGCCGCACCTAAGCCCCTACCGTCCACCGCCGCCCCGCCGCACCTAAGCCCCTACCCCCTAAGCCCCGCTGCACCTAAGCCACTACCCTCTAAGCCCCGCCGCACCTAAGCCCCTACCCCCTAAGCCCCGCCGCCTCCTAAGCTCCCGCCGCTTTCCCCCGCCGCTGTCGCTAACACCTAAGGCCCTACACCCGAAGCCCCCGCCGTCCCCTAACCTAACGCCCCCGTCGATCACTTACATGCCTTCTTAGTCATCTGATCGTCCGTCCGATCCACAAGTCCTCCGTCCGGCCAGGCGTCCTCTTCCTCTGGCCCCGCCGGTCTTCTCTCTTCTTTCCGCCATCTCCGACTCTTCGTCCGGCCCCCGGGGTCTTCTGTCTTCTTTCCGCCAACTTCCAGCTTCGACGTCCTCTTCACTTCTCATTGAGATAGAATGGACGAAAAATCCGCCATTCTATCTCTATGAGATGTGAGCCGCTCTTCTGATTGGTCGCTGTCTACTGCCCTCAGCCAATCAGAAGAGCGACTCATTTCCCATTCACATACATTACCGGTGTGTCGGCGATTTTATGGCCGCCCACCTGGTTCTATTTGTCGGCCCTAAAATCGCGGACACACCGCTAATGCATGTCTATGGCCTGTCAAGCCAATTTCTGATTGGTCGCTCTCTGCTGACGCCGACCAATCAGAATTCGACCTCACTGCCCATAGACATACATTAGCGGTGTGTCCGCGATTTTGGGGACGACAAATAGAACCAGGGGCCCGGCCGTTAATTCGCCGACACACCGCTAATGTATGTCAACCAATTAATTTAATAATAAAAAAAATAATAAAAAAATAATAAAAAAATAATAAAAAAATAAATAAAAAATAATAAAAAAATAAATAAAAAATAATAATTAAAAAAAAAAAAAACTAATAATATGAGCCCTTTCAGCGGACCTGAAGGAGAACTGTGTCTCAGCCTCAGGCTCACTTAAAATAACTAATAAATTTAATAATAAAAAAATAATTAAATAATATTTAAAAAATAATAAAAAAATAATTAAAAAATAATAAAAAAATAAATAAAAAATAATAATAAAAAAAAAAAAAAAAGCTAATAATATCAGCCCTTTCAGCGGACCTGAAGGAGAAACTGTGTCTCAGCCTCAGGCTCACTTAAAATAGCTAATAAATTTAATAATAAAAAAAATAATTAAATAATATTTAAAAAATAATAAAAAAAAAATTAAAACATAATAAAAAAATAAATTAAAAATAATAAAAAAAAAAAAAAAAAAAAAACTAATAATATGAGCCCTTTCAGCGGACCTGAAGGAGAACTGTGTCTCAGCCTCAGGCTCACTTAAAATAACTAATAAATTCAATAATAAAAAAAATAATTAAATAATATTTAAAAAATAATAAAAAAAAATTAAAACATAATAAAAAAATAAATTAAAAATAATAAAAAAAAACAAAAAAAAAAAACTAATAATATGAGCCCTTTCAGCGGACCTGAAGGAGAACTGTGTCTCAGCCTCAGGCTCACTTAAAATAACTAATAAATTTAATAATAAAAAAATAATTAAATAATATTTAAAAAATAATAAAAAAATAATTAAAAAATAATAAAAAAATAAATAAAAAAAAATAATAAAAAAAAAAAAAAAGCTAATAATATCAGCCCTTTCAGCGGACCTGAAGGAGAACTGTGTCTCAGCCTCAGGCTCACTTAAAATAACTAATACATTTAATAATAAAAAAAATAATTAAATAATATTTAAAAAATAATAAAAAAATAATTAAAAAATAATAAAAAAATAAATAAAAAATAATAATAAAAAAAAAAAAAAAACCTAATAATATGAGCCCTTTTAGCGGACCTGAAGGAGAACTGTGTCTCAGCCTCAGGCTCACTTAAAATAACTAATAAATTTAATAATGAAAAACATAATTAAATAATATTTAAAAAATAATAAAAAAATAATTAAAAAATAATAAAAAAATAAATAAAAAATAATAATAATAAAAAAAAAAAAAAAAAAACTAATAATATGAGCCCTTTCAGCGGACCTGAAGGAGAACTGTGTCTCAGCCTCAGGCTCACTTAAAATAACTAATAAATTTAATAATAAAATAAATAATTAAATAATATTTAAAAAATAATAAAAAAATAATTAAAATATAATAAAGAAATAAATAAAAAAATAATAATAAAAAATAAAATAATATGCTAAGAATATGAGCCCTTTGAGCGGACCTGAAGGAGAACTGTGTCTCAGGCTCAGGCTCACTTAAAATAACAAATAATAAATTAATTTAATAATAAAAAAAATAATTAAAAAATAATAATAAAAAAAAAAAAAAAAATTATACATAATAACATAAAAAATAAGAATAAAAAAAAAATGCTAATAATAATGATATTACTGCTAATAATAATGCTATTAATGCTAATAATTATGCTATTAATGCTAATAATGATGGTATTAATGGTAATAATGCTATTAATGCAAATAATATTGCTATTAATTCTATTATTAATGCTATTAATGCTAATAATTATGCTATTAATGCTAATAATTATGCTATTAATGCTAATAATTATGGTATTATTGGTAATAATAATGCTATTAATGCAAATAATATTGCTATTAATTCTATTATTAATGCTATTAATGCTAATAATTATGCTATTAATGCTAATAATTATCCTATAAATGGTAATATTAATGCTATTAATGCAAATTATATTGCTATTAATGCTATTATTAATGCTATTAATGCTAATAATTATGCTATTAATGCTAATAATTATGCTATTAATGGTAATAATAATGCTATTAATGCAAATAATGTTGCTATTAATGCTATTATTAATGCTAATAATTATGCTTTTAATGGTAATAATAATGCTATTAATGCAAACAATATTGCTATTAATGCTATTATTAATGCTATTAATGCTAATAATTATGCTATTAATGCTAATAATTATGCTATTAATGGTAATAATAATGCTATTAATGCAAATAATATTGCTATTAATGCTATTTTTAATGCTATTAATGCTAATAATTATGCTATTAATGCTAATATTAATGCTAATTATGCTAATAATAATCATATTAACGCTATTAATAATGCTATTAAGGCTAATAATTATGCTATTTATGCTATTCAAAATGCTATTAATGCTAATAATATTGCTATTAATGCTCTTTATGCTAATAGTAATGCTATTAATGCAATTAATTATGCTATTAATTCTATTATTTATGCTATTAATGCTATTAATAATGCTATTAATGCTATTAATAATGTTATTCATGCTATTAATAATACTATTAATGCTATTAATGCTAATATTAATGCTATTAATTGTACTATTAATGCTATTAATGCTATTAATAATGCTATTAATGCTAATAATAATGCTATTACTGCTAATAATAATAATGCTATAATGCTAATAATTATGCTATTAATGCTACTATTAATGCTAATAATGCTAATAATAATCATATTAACGCTATTAATAATGCTATTAAGGCTAATAATCATGCTATTTATGCTATTCAAAATGCTATTAATGCTAATAATATTGCTATTAATGCTCTTTATGCTAATAGTAATGCTATTAATGCGATTAGTTATGCTATTAATTCTATTGTTTATGCTATTAATGCTATTAATAATGCTATTAATGCTATTAATGCTATTATTAATGTTATTCATGCTATTAATAATACTATTAATGCTATGAATGCTAATATTAATGCTATTAATTGTATTATTAATGCTATTAATGCTAATAATAATGCTATTAATGCTAATAATTATGCTATTAATGCTAATATTAATGCTAATAATGCTAATAATAATCATATTAACGCTATTAATAATGCTATTAAGGCTAATAATCATGCTATTTATGCTATTCAAAATTCTATTAATGCTAATAATATTGCTATTAATGCTCTTTATGCTAATACTCATGCTATTAATGTGATTATTTATGCTATTAATTCTATTATTTAGGCTATTAATGCTATTAATAATAGTATTAATGTTATTAATAATGCTATTAATGCTATTCATGCTAATATTAATGCTATTAATTCTAATAATCATGCTATTAATCCTATTAATAATGCTATTAATGCTATTTTTAATTCTATTAATGCTATTAATAATTTTATTAATGCTAATAATGCTATTACTCCTCATAATAATGCTATTAACGCTATTATTAATGCTATTTATGGTAATAATGCTATTAATACTAATAACAATACTAATAATAGTACTATTATTGCTGTTAATAATGCTATTAATGCTAATAATAATGCTGTTAATGCTAATAATTATGCTATTAATGGTAATAATAATGCTATTAATGCAAATAATATTGCCACGTTCTAGAATCCCGATGCATTTGCATCGGGCTCACAGCTAGTATATATATATGTATATATGTACCCTATGGAAGAACCTGCTACATCTCATATAAGTATCATTACTATGAGGCCACTAATTATTTTATATCCTGCCCCTTATCTGGTAGATTGCACTGAGATAGAATTATTCTCTTAACAAGTTTTTTTGTTTGATGTAACTAACGATTTTCTCCTATTCCTTCTTTTTCTCGTTTCTGCAGATCTTCTGATTAAGTCTGCGGTAATCCACAATCCATTGCTTAAGTCTGACAGGCTGATAAAAGACAGAAAGCACCGCGACGCTATTGCGCATGCGCGGCTTGCGCTCCGGAGCAGCTTCCTGCGTTCCAAATGCCGGAAACAGGAAGCCGCTGTTACACCCGCCCCTCTCCCATATAAACACTGAGACGGCGGTGTTACCGCTACCTGCACTCCCCTGACCGGACGATAGGCACCTGCACCTGAGAGGCACAACTTTACACGCTGGTGAGACTGTTCTAGTTACTTATCTCCTCTTTCTTTTCTTTTGTCTATCTGTCAGAGACCGGCCTGAGTTAACCCTTAAGGTAATGTACCATTACTTATGAGCACTACTGGATTGTCTAATACATGGCTGTTAGTTAAGGGGTGACACTAAGACTTGAATCCTTACTTCTATTTCCTTTTTTTCTTATAGTTGCTTCTGAAATAAGGGCAGCAGTACCACAGTGGGTTGCCTTGGTCCTATACCGAGGTCCTGTTTTTTGATTATCATTTCAAGATACTTGATCTTATGGATCCTATTCTAGTATTTCTCCTTAAAGAGTGACATGTGTATCCTTTCCTATTTTAGGACTTTATGACCCTTCCACAAGGTCCATACTGACCGGGGGTATACTTGTGATCATACATGCACTGATTGGTCCTCATTTTCCTGAGTAGTAGGTAACTGCTAGATCTAGTAATTTCCACTATATAAGGGTCTGGTACCTTTGTATCTTGACATTTTGATGCTATATTTCTCCACCGCTTTCTTGTACTTTTATAATTTTAGGTGTCTATTACCTATTATACATTGGTTTGCATTACGAGGCTGAACTCACACTCATATAAGACTGCACGTTCCTGGAGGTTTCTATTCCTCAGGTATACATTTTTTGTCTGAAAAGCATAGATTGTCACAGCATCGGATTCTTCTGATGCCTGGAATCGGGTGCCAAATAGGCATCCGATTCCGACATTTTATCTGATGCCCGCCCTCACCTCCCTATAGTCAGCTGTCATCAGCTGTCTCTCCCCCGGTGTTCCAATATGGTCCCCGGTCCTCCCCTCTTCTCCCGCGGTCCTCCATTGCGCTACCCCTCTTGTCCCCCTCCTCCCCTCTTGTCCCCCTCCTCTCCTCTTGTCCCCCTCCTCTCCTCTTGTCTTCCTCCTCTCGTCCTCCTACTCTCGTCCTCCTCCTCTCCTCTTGTCCTCCTCCTCTCCTTTCTCACCTGTCCACGACTCCTGCACGGTCCCGCGCGTCTCCCGGTGTCTTGCTGTTCTGTCTTCTGTGCTGCCAGGACCTCTCGTGATGTCACAATCACATGACTGCCGGCTATTGGTTACTGGCAGTCATGTGATTGTGACATCACGGCAGGTCTTGTCAGCACAGACGGCAAGATACCTGGAGACACTGGAGACGCCGGGAGACGTCGGGGCCTCGTGGACAGTGAGCATAGATTTTTTTTTTTTAATTAACCCATTCATTCACTTTTGGAGCGATTTTAGTGTACTGAGCATGCTCAGTACACTAACATCGGGTCCGAGGAGACCAGATGTTTCCTCGGACCCAGCTCCATAGGGCCCCATGTCAAATTGATCGGGTCAGATCGGATGTGCACTAAATGCCATCCGATTTGGTCCGATCCGAGTGTGTCCGATTTTATTTTCGGTGCTAAAATCGGAGCAGGAGCCGATTTTAGCACCGATAATAAAATCGGACAGAATCGGATCGGACCAAATCGGATGACATTTAGTGCACATCCGATTCGGTCCGATGCCCATAGGGCTGCATGGGGCCCAAATTCGGTCCGATGCTGTCCGATTTTTATCGGACAGCATCGGAACTGATAAAATCGTAGTGTGAAACCAGCCTAACAACCCATCATTTATGGGTCGATCTGCTTTATTCCTGGGTAAAAATCATCACAGTTATTTATGCCTTGTATATCATGTATATCTATATGTCATTTATATCGTTCACATAGGTGCGATGTTTCTTTTTTCATTATAGACAGAATGATTGTTTGAATTTTGTCATCAGACCTTTCTTTTATACACATGTATTCCTTATGTTTGTATTATACAGTGTCAGTTGGCTGAAGAAGGTTTTTATTAACCGAAACTTTCCTTTACTGACAAGACAACAATAAAATCAGGAATTGCTGCAAAATTTTCTCCTTTCTTTTTTTGTGTGCCTGGGATATTATATCTTATCTACAATTATTTCTCAAGAGCACCTTAAACCCCAGGGAGCCAGGTCTACCCTGTGAATGGTTAATGTTTTAAACCAGGATCTCTGGAAAGTAGGGAGCCAGTGAAGGGCTTGGCAAAGGGGGGAGACAGGGGAGTAGCAGGGGGACAGATGGATTAGGCGGGCAGCGGAGTTCAGGATAGATTGGAGAGGTGCAAGGGAAGTATTGGGGAGGCCGGTGAGCAGGAGGTTGCAGTAGTCGAGGCAGGAGATGATGAGAGCATGAATAAGGATTTTAGCAGTATCGTGGTCAAGGAAAGTGCGGATCCTATAGATATTTTTGAGCTGGAGTCAGCAGGAGGTGGCGAGGGCCTGGATGTGGGGCTTGAAGGAGAGGGAAGAGTCAAGGATAACCCCGAGACACTTGGCATGGGGGACTGGGGAGAGAGAGCAGTCGTTGACAACAATGGATAGGTCAGGTAGTGAGGGGGAGCGTCTTGGGGGGAAGACTATGAACTCGGTTTTGTCCATGTTCAGCTTAAGGATGCGAGCAGAGAAGAAGGATGAGATGGCAGACAGGCAGTGTGGAATTTTGGATAGAAGGGAGGCGACCAGACAGGTAGATTTGGGTGTCATCGGCGTAGAGGTGGTACTGGAGGCCATGGGACTCAATGAGTTGCCCTAGACTGAGAGTCTAGATTGAGAACAGTAACGTTCCAATAACCGAGCCCTGGGGAGCCCGACAGATAGGGGGTAGGGCGAGGAGGATGTGTGGGAGTGGGTGACGCTGAAGGTCCGGTCCATTAAGTATGAGGAGATCCGAGAAAGGGCGAGGTCCGTGATGCCAAGAGATTCCAGTATCTGAAGTAGAAGGGAGTGGTCAACAGTGTCGATGACGGTGGACAGGTCGAGGAGGAGGAGAACAGAGTAGTGGCGCTTGCTTTTGGCAGTCAGTAGGTCATTGGTGACTTTGGTCAGGGCTGTTTCAGTGGAGTGGGGGGGTCGGAAGCCAGATTGCAGGCGGTTAAAGAGGGAGCATGAGGAGAGGTGATAGGACAGTCCAGAGTGGACATGCTGTCCAAGTAGTTTAGAGGCGAAAGGGAGGAGAGATATAGGACGGTAGTTGGAGACAGTTGTGGGGTCTTTTTGAGGATGGGTGTGATCAAGGTATGTTTGAAGGCTGAGGGGAAGGTGTAAGTGGTAAGTGATAGGTTGAAAAGATGAGTTAGGGCTGAGATGATAACAAAGGTGAGGTTGGGAATGAGGTGGGATGCGAGCGGGTCGTGGGCGCTGGTGGTGAGGTGTGATTTTGACAGGAGGGAGGAGAGCTGGTCTTCAGTTATGGGTGGGAAGCAGTTGATGGAAGGAGAGGGCAGTATTGGTGAAAGGGGAGGCTGTGGGGACAGTGGATCACAGCTGTCTCTGATTCTGTCAATCTTTTCTTTGAAGAAGGAGGCAAAGTCTTCTGCTGAGATGAGGGGAGAGGGAGGGGGAACAGGCGGGTGGAGTAAAGAATTGAAGGTTTTGAAAAGTTGTTTGGGATTGTGGGACAGGGAGGTTATTAGGGATAAGAAGAAGGTTTGTTTGGCGGTGGCAAGTGCAGTCTTGAAGGCGATGAGGGACTGTTTGAACAGCGCAAAGTGCTCAGTGGAACGTGATTTTTTCCATCGCCTCTCGGCGACCCTGGATGCCCGTCTCAGGTCTTTAGTGAGGGTGGTGAGCCTGGGTTGCCTGTTAGTGCGTGGAGCATGGTATGTGAGGGGGGCGTTTAGGTTGAGGGCCTTGGTTAATGTGGTGTTGTAGAGGGTGGTGGCAGTGTCTGTGTCACGTATAGATGTTATGTTGGCGAGAGGGAGAAGGGATTCTGAGAGTGAGTGTAGATCAATGTGTTTTAGTCTTCTGCGGGGATGATAAAGTTTGTGGAGAGGAGGTGGTGTAGTAGGGAAGGTGAGGGAGGAGAAGGTCAGCAGATTGTGGTCAGACAGGGGGAGGGTTGAGTTTGTGAGGTTTAAGGGAGTAAAGATGGGTAAAGATGAGATCCAGCGTGTGGCCATCTTGTGGGTGGCAGTGGAGGACCATTGAGAGAGCCCGAAGGAGGAGATCAGGGAAAGAAGTTGAGAGGTGATTGGGTGGGCAGTGTAAATAGGGATACTGAAATAGCCCATAATGATGGTGGGGATGTCAGTAGAGAGGAAATGACGTAGCCAGATGGTGAAATGGTCAAGGAAGGTGGGGATGGCATGTAATCCAAAGTGGAGTTGAACACAGACCTGACTTGGCTGCACGCTTTTTTAAAATTAAACTGGAATCCCTCTTAAAAGACATGAAAAATGTATTATTTGGAAACGTTACCGCAATGGTCCATGTCATTGAATTTCAAAAGCATGGTCTCCCACACGCTCACATTTTAATTATTCTTGATAGCCTGTCTAAATTAAGGACTGAGGAGGACATAGACAATATCGTGTGGGCTGAAATCCGAGATACTACTTATTACCCTCAGCTCATAGCATTGTTCTTCAACACATGATGCATGGTCCCTGTGGAGAACACAACCTGAATTCTCCCTGTATGGATCTTGGAAAATGTACCAAAGGTTTCCCTAAACAATTTCAACAATCTACCATCACACCAAAGGATGGCTATCCTACTTACTGCAGACCCATTGGCACAACATATGAACACCAGTCTAAGGGCCCTTTCACATCAGCGTTTTTTTAAATTTGGCGCAGATGCGGTGAAAAAACCGCATCTGCCGCAACTGCCGCATAACGGTTCCACTTGCGGCACGGTTGCGGTTTTTTCCATAGGAAGTATAGGGGGACTTGCGGCAGATGCGGCAAGTGCGGTATTGCACTTGCGGCAGGTGCGGCAGAGAAAAAAACCGCAGTAAGCCGCGGTTTTTTTCTCTGCCGCACCTGCCGCAAGTGCAATACCGCACTTGCCGCATCTGCCGCAAGTCCCCCTATACTTCCTATGGAAAAAACCGCAACCGTGCCGCAAGTGGAACCGTTATGCGGCAGTTGCGGCAGATGCGGTTTTTTCACCGCATCTGCCGCAAATTTAAAAAAACGCTGATGTGAAAGGGCCCTTAGACGATTGACAATTCCTGGATAGTTCCGTATAACCCTTTTTTACTCACCAAATACAAGTGCGTTATTAATGTGGAAATATGTGCTTCCATTCAAAGTGTAAAATATTTATTCAAATACTAGAAATAGGCCCGATGCTATTGCATCGGGAGCGCGGTGAAATGAACAGATGCCGTTGAAATAGCCGCTGAATAGTACAGTCCTCTCTCCAGAAAGTACACTGTTGTTGCGGGATTTATATGGTGTATATGGAGGCTCAGTGGTTAGCACTGTGTTCTCTGGCTCTGTCCTGTGCTCCTCTCCTCTGTCTCTGTCCTGTGCCTCAGTCCTGTGCCTCTGTCCTCTACCTTTGTCCTCTGCCCTGTGGCCCTGTCCTCTGTCCTTTGGCCCTGTCCTGTGGCACTGTCCTCTGTCTTGTGCCCATGTCCTGTGGCTGTGTCCTATGTCCTGTGTCCTTGTCCTCTGCCCTGTCCTGTGCCCCTGTCCTGCCTGTGCCACAGTCCTCTGTCCTGTGCCCTAGTCCTCTGTCTTGGGCCCCTGTCCTCTGGGTCTGTCCTGTGCCATTGTCCTCTGCCCTGTGCCTCTGTCCTCTGTCCTGTGCCTCTGTCTCTGTGCTGTGCCCCAGTCCTCTATCCTGTGCCCCAGTCATCTGTCCTGTGCCCTTGTCCTTTTCCCCTGTCCTCTGTCCCTGTCCTGTGCCCCAGTCCTCTGTCCTGTGCCCCTGTCCTATGTATTGTGCCCCTGTCCTCTGTCCTCGGCCCTTGTCCTCTGCCCTGTGACCTAGTCATCTGTCCTGTGCCCCTGTCTGTGTGCTCTGTCCTGTGCCCTTATCTTCTCTTCTGTCCTGAGCCTCTGTCTTGTGCCCCTGTCCTGTGGGCCTCTCCTCTTTCCTGTGCTCCTGTCCTGTGGCCCTGTCCTGTGCCCTTATCCTCTCCTCTGTCCTGAGGCCCTGTCCTCTGTCTTGTGCCCCTGTCCTGTGCCCCTGCCTTCACGTGCCTTCTTCCTCCTGTGCTTTTGTGTCTCTGCCCCCCATTCCGTCTCTCTGCTCTCGGCTATTTTACAGTACCCCCCTTCCCTGTGTCTGCTCCCTCCTTCTGTGTCTCTGCCCCTCATTCCCTCCTTCCGAGCTGTGACAGCTCCATGTCATAGCTAGGAAGAGGTGAAGACTACAGGAAGCGGAGTTCCAATGATGTACGGTCATGTGTGTGATCACATGACTGTGACATCACCAAAGGTCCTGTCGGAATAGGTGAGCTAACAGGGGGGTGCATGGGTGTGTGGGCTCCGGAGGGGGGTTGCGGGGGTTGGAGCAAAACATTGATCATTTCACACAAAACTCCAAAAATGGACCAGACAAAAGTATTGGCACCCTCAGCCTAATACTTGGTTGCACAACCTTTAGCCAAAATAACTGCGATCAACCGCTTCCAGTAACCATCAATGAGTTTCTTACAATGCTCTGCTGCAATTTTAGACCATTCTTCTTTGGAAAACTGCTCTAGGTCCCTGATATTTGAAGGGTGCCTTCTCCAAACTGCCATTTTTAGATCTCTCCACAGGTGTTCTATGGGATTCAGGTCTGGACTCATGGCTGGCCAACTTAGAAGTCTCCAGTGCTTTCTTCCAAACCATTTTCTAGTGCTTTTTGAAGTGTGTTTTGGGTCATTGTCCTGCTGGAAGACCCATGACCTCTGAGGGAGACCCAGCTTTCTCACACTGGGCCCAACATTATGCTGTAAAATTTGTTGGTAGTCTTCAGACTTCATAATGCCATGCACACGGTCACGCAGTCCAGTGCCAGAGGCAGAAAAGCAACCCCAAAACATCAGGGAACCTCCACCATGTTTGACTGTAGGGACCGTGTTCTTTTCTTTGAATGCCTCTTTTTTTCTCATGTAAACTCTATGTTGATGCCTTTGCCCAAAAAGCTCTACTTTTGTCTCATCTGACCAGAGAACATTCTTCCAAAACGTTGTAGGCTTTCTCAGGTAAGTTTTGTCAAACTCCAGCCTGGCTTTTTTATGTCTCGGGTAAGAATTGGGGTCTTCCTGGGTCTCCTACCATACAGTCCCTTTTCATTCAGACGCCGACGGATAGTACGGGTTGACACTGTTGTACCCTCAGACTGCAGGGCAGCTTGAACTTGTTTGGATGTTAGTCGAGGTTCTTTATCCACCATCCTCACAATCTTGTGTTGAAATCTCTCGTCAATTTTTCTTTTCCGTCCACATCTAGGAAGGTTAGCCACAGTGCCATGGGCTTTAAACTTCTTGATGACACTGCGCACGGTAGACACAGGAACATTAAGGTCTTTGGAGATGGACTTGTAGCCTTGAGATTGCTCATGCGTCCTCACAATTTGGTTTTTCAAGTCCTCAGACAGTTCTTTGGTCTTCTTTCTATTCTCCATGCTCAAAGTGGTACACACAAGGACACAGGACAGAGGTTGAGTCAACTCTAATCCATGTCAACTGGCTGCAAGCGTGATTTAGTAATTGCCAACACCTGTTAGGTGCCACAGGTAAGTTACAGGTGCTGTTAATTACACAAATTAGAGATGCATCACATGATTTTTCTAACAGTGCCAATACTTTTGTCCACCCCCTTTTTTATGTTTGGTGTGGAATTATATCCAATTTGTCTTTAGGACAATTCTTTTTGTGTTTTTTTCATTGAAGACAAATTAAATGAAAAGATAATAATACCAAAGAATTTGTGATTGCAATAATTTTCAGGAAGAATCTGAGTATTATCTGACAGAATTGCAGGGGTGTCAATACTTTTGGCCACAACTGTACATTACCTTTCTGCCTGTTTGTCCTTTTTATCTCATTAGAGTGTTGTCTAGTTTAGTTTTTATTAGATTAATTATTGCAATTGTTCTCTTATCATGCACTAATATGTTGTTCCCTCTATCTCCTAGATGGCTCACTGAATTTAATAGAAGCACCTTCTTAGAACTGCCAACTGCCATCACCACAAACAGGCTTAAGTCAAAACGTTAGATGAAATACATATGTGACTGAAGTGTAACAACAAAACGCTGCATGTTTTGACAAGAATTTTTTTCTCTCTTTATTTTTATGATAAGACTTAATTATCGGTTTGCCAGATTTATCTTTTGAACATGGACTCGTTTTTATTCTTAGCAACTTTACTGTTGTAAAGCCAAACACTATCCCTTAAGGCATGCTGCAATGTCCTCTGCAGTTTGACATGTGGTGCTCCTAGATAACATGGGGAAAGAGTCACCTCCAGACTGTGAGCTCAGGTCCTCCTTTGTCATCAGAGTACAGCACACATCGTTGCAGGGTAGGTCTAATATAGGTAAAATTGTGGTGCTTCAGGTCCATGTTGTCCTCCGATACATGCCGCTCCATGTCTGCTTCTGTTGTTCTCAGCCAGTGGGTCTCCCAGCAACTGTTTTGGTCCCAAACAAACAGGGAAAGTTTTAGGGCCACTTTGCATTTCAAACTTATTTTCTGAACATAGTCAAATTTTGGAGAAACTGAGGCTTGTTACACACTGCAGTTTTTTCCCTGATCAGGTTCCATCAGGTTTGTGTGCCAAAACCAGGAGTGTCTCCAACACTCAGAACAGGTGTAAATCTTTCAATTATACTTTTTCTCCGCAAGTGTGGCACCCAAACTGGATGGAACTTGATCAGGAAAAAACTGCAGTGTGAAACCAGCCAAATCGGATTTCCGATCTTGAACCGAATCGGCCATGTTCAGGCCAAATTGGTAATTGGCAAACATGTTTGGGGAAGGTTCACTCATCTCTAGTTGTAATAGCTGAAGCTCTTTACAGATGGCATGGGAAGTATTATTGTGTACCAGCATCTCTATGATGTAATTGCAGATCATAATGCACATAGATAGTAATACCACAACATATAATTCCAGAACATTTGTGGTGTGAAAAGGTGTTTGTGGTTTATTTTAGAACACCTAAAATGGTAAATACATAGGTTTTTCTGCTTTAAAAGCATGTGAAATGTTACCCACTGTGTAATAAGAACTTTTGCAATATTTTAACATATCTTATATCCTTGCCACTTTCAACCCCTTTAATATCACAGCCTCCTCTATGCTGTGTGGTGCCAGATGTCTTACATAGCACCTCAGAATTGTTACAGTGACAGCACGATATAAAAAGCATTCAAGATGAAGGTCATCACTCCAGAATCCATTGACCCCTGTGTAACATAATGTTTGGTTGCCAGAGAGTTGTCATGGTAGCCAGAAGCCTTATAAATACCTATGTGTCTGCAATGGCATCACTCATATAAAACCAAGCCTTTGGTAGCATCAATTATACACAACACTGCAAAACTACTGAATAGCAGTGTGCTTTATAGGATTTTAAAAGATTGCAGGTCCACATCCCCCAAATAAACTGATAAAAAAAATGTAAAATGTTTCATTTTTGTCTTTTTTCCAAAGCTTGAATACAAAAAGCTGAAAAACCTCCAAAAACAATCTAATCAAAAATAAATTAAAACAGAGATATGACTTTTTAAGGTAGAAGGTAGTTGCATGAAACATGCTTGACTTAGGCTTAGGGTAATATTTGCGGTAGAAAATGCAAATCCTGATCCGGTTTTGAGCATGCAAAATGCTCAAAACCGGATCAGGATCGGCAGTCCATACGCACCCATTATAAATCTGGGTTGCCTAAATGGCAATGCGGTTACCGCATCTGGATTTGCAGCCTGCGAGAAAAATCCTGCATGTTTCACTTTTCAGAGCGATTTCCTAACCGCATCAGGAGACCTATAATGGACTCCTATGGGCACATGTGAATGGCCAGCGCACCGCCATAGAAGTAATGTTAAAAATTTCAGCACCATGGATAGCGCATGTACAGTATGCAATTTGCGTAAGCACCACAGACAGCTCCTCATTGAGGATGCTGCCCTGTAATATGCTTATGCATTTTGCATACTATAAACTCCAGTACAGCCAGGAGCTGCCGCCTGTCATTACAAATAGTAAATGCCGACAAAAGCCGGCAATTCTGTAATTTTAGAAATTAACCCTTAACATGCCAATCTATGTGGAGAAGATGTCTGTATGGAGGGTGAGCACTCCCTACAGACATGTTGCCCACATCTATTATTAATATTAACCGTTTGTTTATCCCTTCGGCAGCAAGGATGAACAAAGCATCCGGCACCCGGATTGCACATCATGAGCAATTCGGTTACCGGATGCGTGTTTAGGGACACATTTTGTGTCCAGAATGTGTCTGAAAGCACATTACACTACCGTATCCGGATGTGGATGCGGTAATCGTAATGTGCATTCTACATGTGACCCAAGCCTTAAAACAAGATGATATAAAGTAAATTGTCTGGTCGACAAATAAAGGAAAAAATACAATCAGTATATGTGATGGCTATTAATAAAAGTATATTACAGGACCCTTAGAGTAGAAAATGGTAATAATTAATATAATTATAATATATATACATAGATGAAATAAAAAATCTGTACTTTGAAATGATTTGTAAACCACAAATATAGTGAAAAATTAATTACCGTATATACTCGTGTATGAGCCGAGTTTTTCAGCCCAAAATTTGGGCTGAAAAGTCTCCCCCTTGGCTTATACACGGGTCAATACGGTAGGGCCGCTCATTATATATGCACTGTTTCCCCCTGTCAATCAGCGGCAGGGGAAGCAGTGCATATATGCCCCCAAATGCTGCCACTCTCCCCCCTTGTAAGGGCCCCCCCACTGCGTATCTTACCATTCCGGTCTTCTGCACAGCGCCGCTCCTCGGTGCTCCGTCCTGCTACATCCGGGATCTCCAGCCGTCGCAGGCATATGACGTCATCGCGCGACGGCCGGGGATCCCGGATGCAGCGAGGACAGAGCATGAAGAACGGAGCACCGAGGAGCGGCGCTGAGCATAAGACCGGGATGGTAAGATAAGCAGCAAGGGGGGGGGGCCCTTACAAGGGGGGCGAGTGCCAGCATTTGGGGGCTGCTATATACCCCCTGGGGCTGCTGTATACTACCACTGGGGCTGTATATACCTCTGGGGCTGCTGTATACTACCACTGGGGCTGTATATACCACTGGGGCTGTATATACCTCTGGGGCTGCTGTATACTACCACTGGGGCTGTATATCCCACTGGGGCTGCTGTATACTACCACTGGGGCTGTATATACCACTGGGGCTGCTGTATACTACCACTGGGGCTGTATATACCACTGGGGCTGCTGTATACTACCACTGGGGCTGTATATACCACTGGGGCTGCCGTATACTACCACTGGGGCTGTATATACCACTGGGGCTGCCGTATACTACCACTGGGGCTGTTTATACCACTGGGGCTGCTGTATACTACCACTGGGGCTGTATATACCTCTGGGGCTGCTGTATACTACCACTGGGGCTGTATATACCACTGGGGCTGCTGTATACTACCACTGGGGCTGTATATACCTCTGGGGCTGCTGTATACTACCACTGGGGCTGTATATACCACTGGGGCTGCTGTATACTACCACTGGGGCTGTATATACCTCTGGGGCTGCTGTATACTACCACTGGGGCTGCATATACCACTGGGGCTGCTGTATACTACCACTGGGGCTGTATATATCACTGGGGCTGCTGTATACTACCACTGGGACTGTATATACCTCTGGGGCTGTATATACCTCTGGGGCTGCTGTATACTACCACTGGGGCTGCTGTATACTACCACTGGGGCTGTATATACCACTGGGGCTGCTGTATACTACCACTGGGGCTGTATATACCACTGGGGCTGCTGTATACTACCACTGGGGCTGTATATACCTCTGGGGCTGCTGTATACTACCACTGGGGCTGTATATACCACTGGGGCTGCTGTATACTACCACTGGGGCTGTATATATCACTGGGGCTGCTGTATACTACCACTGGGACTGTATATACCTCTGGGGCTGTATATACCTCTGGGGCTGCTGTATACTACCACTGGGGCTGCTGTATACTACCACTGGGGCTGTATATACCACTGGGGCTGCTGTATACTACCACTGGGGCTGTATATACCACTGGGGCTGCTGTATACTACCACTGGGGCTGTATATACCACTGGGGCTGCTGTATACTACCACTGGGGCTGTATATACCACTGGGGCTGCTGTATACTACCACTGGGGCTATATATACCACTGGGGCTGCTGTATACTACCACTGGGGCTGTATATACCACTGGGGCTGCTGTATACTAACTACTGGGGCTGCTGCTGTATATACCACTGGGGCTGCTGCTGTATATACCACTGGGGCTGCTGCTGTATACTACCACTGGGGCTGCTGTATACCACACTGCTGGGGGCTGTATACCTGTGCTGGGGTCCACCCTCAGCTTATACACGAGTCAATAGGTTTTCCCAGGTTTTGGGGGCAAAAGTAGGGGGGTCGGCTTATAGACGGGTCGGCTTATACACGAGTATATACGGTATATAACAAATACTTTTGTATTTTCACTTAAACCATCTCTGCTTGAAAATTGTGCTCAGTTTGAATATCATGTGGTGCAGGCATGGCCAGGTTACAATGTGATTTGGATCTTATACACCAAGCTTCCAAATTGATTTGTACAGGTGAACACATGTTTTTTTAAGTTCTAGTATCAGGCATCAAATCAATTTTACCACTGTCAGACTAAGGGCGGCTTCAGACTGCGGCAGTGTCCGGTCCGGGGCTGTCAGAAGTGACAGCCTGGACCGGAGTTTTCCTCCATAGAATCCTGTCGGGCTGCACGGAGCTGGATCCCGGCGGGTGTTAATTAGCTGCTATCCGGCTGCTGTGTCGCCGGATGAATCGTGCAGAAGTGGGGATTTTCAGCCGATTCCAAAAACGTTGCATGCAACGGTTTTGGAATCGGCAGAAAATCCCCACTTCTGCACGATTCATCCGGCGACACAGCAGCCGGATAGCAGCTAATTAACACCCGCCGGGATCCAGCTCCGTGCAGCCCGATAGTAGTCTATGGAGGAAAACTCCGGTCCAGGCTGTCACTTCTGACAGCCCCGGACCGGACGCTGCCGCAGTCTGAAGGCAGCCTAACAGCAGAATCGGCGACTTATCTACCCTGGACTGCAAACAATATACTATTGTTACATCTGTATAACTGTGATGTAGACAGTAGGACTATTTAGTTACTACTTTTTGACATATGAACATCATGTTGAGAACTGCGATGATAAATATCCCTATCCATGGTTCCATGTTATTCAATCTTAGGCTGGCTTCACACTGCAGTTTTCTCACTGATCAGTGTCCATCCAGTTTGTGTGCCAGGAGAGGAACCTGTATGGTGGGTTTACACACACCAATCATTGTATCCAATCTCTGAACCAATCTCTGGTTGCAGTGAAATCATGGACAGATTGCTCCATGTTGTACACAGCCACAAAATGGAACTATGTGTCCATGATTTCACTGCAACCAGAGATTGGTTCAGAGATTGGATACAATGATTGGTGTGTGTAAACCCACCAGTAGAGAAAAACTATAATTGAAAGATTGACACCTGTTCTGAGTTTTGGAGACACACAAACTGGATGGACACTGATCAGGGAAATAACTGCAGTGTGAAGGCAGCCTTATGGCCACTTTACACACACCAACTTATCTGTCCAACTTCTGAACAACTTATGGTGGGTTTACACACACCAATCATTGTATCCAATATCTGAACCAATCTCTGGTTGCAGTGAAATCATGGACACATTGCTCCATTTGTACACAGCCACAAAATGGAGCAATGTGTCCATGATTTCACTGCAACCAGTAAGTTGTTCAGAAGTTGGACAGATAAGTTGGTGTGCTTAAAGTGGCCCTTATACAAGGGGTTTCAAAACAATTTAACAAGCAAAATGTACCTCACTGGGGGAATCAGGTTAAAAAATTAATCAGTCATTATTTTATTTGATTACCGTATATACTCGCGTATAAGCCGAGTTTTTCAGCCCAAAAATTGGGCTGAAAAGTCCCCCCCTCGGCTTATACGCGAGTCATACGGCCCCCCTCAAAGTTTGGCGCCCCCACCTCAGTTTCTGGGCCCCCCCGCATGCAGCGCTGCACATATACATTACGTGTCTAGCAGCTGTTACCCTCCGGTGGCAGATCGCGGCTCCCGGCTCCGGGCTCCATCTTCCTCTCTGTCTTCCTGGTTGTCATGTGACCGGCGCGATGACGTCATCGCGCCGGTCACAAAGCAGGAAGACAGCGAGGAAGATGGAACCCGGAGCCGGGAGCCGCGATCTGCCACCGGAGGGTAACAGCTGCTAGACACGTAATGTATATGTGCAGCGCTGCATGCGGGGGGGCCCAGAAACTGAGGTGGGGGCGCCAAATTATGAGGGGGGCCCTGCTGGGGCCCTGTATACTACCACTGGGGCTATATACTACCACTGGGGCTATATACTACCACTGGGGCTATATACTACCACTGGGGCTGTATATATACTACCACTGGGGCTATATACTACCACTGGGGCTGTATACTACTACTGGGGCTATATACTACCACTGGGGCTATATACTACCACTGGGGCTATATACTACCACTGGGGCTGTATATATACTACCACTGGGGCTATATACTACCACTGGGGCTGTATACTACTACTGGGGCTATATACTACCATTGGGGCTATATACTACCACTGGGGCTGTATGTATACTACCACTGGGGCTATATACTACCACTGGGGCTGTATACTACTACTGGGGCTATATACTACCACTGGGGCTATATACTACCACTGGGGCTGTATGTATACTACCACTGGGGCTAT
>JARQOC010000005.1:271024084-271189290 GCA_033576535.1 Allobates femoralis | reverse complement strand
GCGTACTGGCCCTTTTCATTTACTATGTGCAGCATGCGGGTGCCCTATGTGTGCAGCGTGTGGGTGTTCCCCCCCACCAGAAAGTGAGGAGGCGGGGTAGAAGAGCCGCCATGGCCGAGTAGGATGCTGTGGGAGCGCGGGCCTGATAAGTATGCTTGAGGGGCACAGCATGATACCAGCGACCGGATGGGACCCAATCCCTCTGCGCCCTGGGGAGGGGTCCCGCAGGCTACTGGCTTACAGCACCACTCTCTTAAAGGCTGGGTTACACGCTGCTGTGTCCCAGCGATCCGAACCAACAATCAGGATCACTGGGACATCACTTTATGATCGCTAGTGAGCTGTCACACAGGCAGACTCACCAGTGACCAGTGACAAGTGAGAACGCTGGTAAACAGGGTACACATCCGGTAACTAAGCAGAGCGCTGCGCTTAGTTACCAGATGTTTCCCCTGGTTACCATGTCCCAGTGTGTACTGTGCAGCGCTGGGCATCGGCCGGGAGGTCATTGATCGTTGGTCTCCGCTGTCACACACGCCGATGCTGGCCGCCCAGCGGGAGACCAGCGATGGAAAATGGCCCTGCTCATTCCACAATGATCAGCAAGCTAATCGCTGATCTTTGCAGGATGTCACACGTTGCAGCGACATTGTTACCTATGTCGACACATGAAACTGGCCTTAACACTTCATGCATTTTATTGCTATTTGGATTGTTTCTGTGCCCATCCGACAGGGACTGAAGTTCATTGAGGATGCCGCTAGTATCCTATGGTATGAGCAAACTTTATTTATATATTTTTTTTCTATCAATGAAGGTGAGAAAACAGAGACATACAGTAAGATAAATTAAAAATACGATCATCTTTTTTTATGATGTTTGGAATTTTTTTTTGTAGAATGTAATGGGCAGGAAATGTCCAATTTACAGTTAACAGAAAGAGTTCAAATTTTGCTTCATAATGCATCAGCTTTTAAAACTTCATAAAGTAGCAGTTGTTCTATGAAGAGTTTTGCCCATAAAACATTGAATTTAAATAGAAATTTATCACCATTCCAATATATTATAACAACTGTACTTGAGAAGGATCAACAGTCTGTGAAGGCACAATTGTTGCAAAAGAAAAATTCACTATTAAAGAAGCAGCTAAATCTTTTATTCCATATTTTACAACATAAGATATTGAAGAATAGTCAAGGTTCAGTTACCCCTTTCATTTCAAATTATATTTTCTGACATTTAATACTTTAGATGTTTCAAATTCTTCTTATGTCAAAGTTATCATTATGAAAGTCCGACTTATTAAAAAGTTTTCTTTTCTGCAAAAGTGTCATTGACCTTTTCGCAGAATTTGTTTTACCTTTTGAAAGCCTTTTTAATCATAGCTGTACAGAGGTATAGTCATAATCTAAAAAGAGAAACAAGGCAATATTAAGAAATACTAGACTGCTGGACGGTCATAGTAAAATCTGATATTCATTTTTTAATGCATAGAAAATAGGGATGGGCGAATCTACTCGCTAGGACTCGTTACTCGGCGAGTAGTAAGGGACTCGCAGGACTCGGTACTCTGCGAGTTTCCCAGCGATTACTCGCACAGCAACGAGTCCAATGCAAATCAATATCAATCCTAGTTTTGTCAGAGACTCTGACTTGCATTGGTCTGATTACTGTGCGAGTAATCTCTGGGAAACTCGCAAAGTACCGTATATACTCGCGTATAAGCCAAGTTTTTCAGCCCAAAAATTGGGCTGAAAAGTACCCCCCTCAGCTTATACGCGAGTCAGTGACGGTATACAGCGGTATACAGCAGCCCCAGCAGCCCCAGTAATGCAGGGCCCCCCCAGCCTTGCTCCGGTCACCTGGAAAGGAAAATATACTTATCACTGTCCCGCTGTCCGCGCCCGCCGCTGCCGACATCCACGATCCTCCATCTGCATGCGTCTGCTTCCTGTTTCCTGTGTTCGTCGCCGACAATGACGTCATTACCGGCGACGAACACAGGAAACAGGAAGAAGACGCATGAAGATGGAGGATCGCGGACGGCAGCGGCGAGCGGGCGCGGACAGCGGGACAGTGATAAGTATATTTTGCTTTACAGGTGACCGGAGCAAGGCTGGGGGGGCCCTGGATTACTGGGGATGCTGTATACTACCACTGGGGCTGCTATACACTACCACTGGGGCTGCTATATACCACCACTGGGGCTGTATATACCTCTGGGGCCCTGTATACTACTACTGGGGCTGTATATACCACTGGGGCTGTATATACTACCTCTGGGGCTGCTATATACTACCACTGGGGCTGTATATACCTCTGGGGCCCTGTATACTACCACTGGGGCTGTATATACCACTGGGGCTGTATATACTACCTCTGGGGCTGCTATATACTACCACTGGGGCTGTATATACCTCTGGGGCCCTGTATACTACCACTGGGGCTGTATATACCACTGGGGCTGTATATACTACCACTGGGGCTGCTATATACTACCACTGGGGCTGTATATACCTCTGGGGCCCTGTATACTACCACTGGGGCTGTATATACCACTGGGGCTGTATATACTACCACTGGGGCTGTATATACCTCTGGGGCCCTGTATACTACCACTGGGGCTGTATATACCACTGGGGCTGTATATACTACCACTGGGGCTGTATATACCACTGGGGCTGTATATACTGCTGGGGCCCTGAATACTACCACTGGGGCTGTATATACTACCACTGGGGCTGTATATACTACCACTGGGGCTGTATATACCACTGGGGCTGTATATACTGCTGGGGCCCTGTATACTACCACTGGGGCTGTATATACCACTGGGGCTGTATATACTACTAGGGCTGCGTCTATACTACCACTGGGGCTGTATATACCTCTGGGACTGCTGTATACCACACTGCTGGGGGCTGTATACTTGTGCTAGGGTCCACCCTCGGCTTATACACGAGTCAATAGATTTTCCCAGGTTTTGGGGGCAAAAGTAGGGGGGTCGGCTTATACACGGGTCGGCTTATACACGAGTATATACGGTAACTGCTGTTACTTTGCGAGCGGAGTCCAGCTGTCTGCTCTGTGTGCAGGCTGCCGCAGCTCCAGGGTCCCAGAGCCCGCCTGCTCACAGAGATGATGTAGCAGAGCTGCGATTGTTCTCAGTCTGCTCATTCCCTGTGCATAGACAACTATATCTATGCACAGGGATGTAGCAGAGAGGACATCGCGTTTTGGACTACGTCGGACGGAAGAGGATTTTTTTAATTAAAGATGGAGTCCCTAATGGCTTTTTTTTTTATTTCTAATAAAACATTTTCTCTGTGTTGTGTTTTTTTAACCCTTTATTGGAGATTCTTAGTGGCTGGGTCAAACGTGGCCTGACATTAAGAATCTCGGGCTTAATACCAGCTTGTATAACAAAGCTGGTATTAACCCCTTTATTACCCAGCGTGCCACCGCCACAAGGGCCGCTGGAAGAGCGGGGTTTAGCGCCAGAGGATGGCGCTTCAATGAACGCGCCATCTTCTGGGGTGGCTGTGGGCTGCAATTTGCAGCGGGGGGTGCCCAGAAAGCTTAGGCATCCCTGCGCTGCGGATTCCAGCCCCCAGCTGCTTAGCTGTACCTGGCTAGACATAGAAATTGCGCGGAGCCCCACGCATTTTTTTTTTATTATTTCATGAAATTCATGAAATAATAAAAAAAAGGGCTCCCCTATATTCTTGTATCTGGCCAGGTACAAATAGGCACCTGGGGGTTGGGGGCAGCCCGTCGCTGTCTGCTGGATCTGGCTCGTTCCAGAAATATGGCGAAGCCCACGTGAAATTTTTTTCTGACAAATCCATAAAACAATGTAAACAAAAGGGACTGCATCTTTATTAACCCCTGGACCATGGGCGAGGGGTTAATAAAGATGCAGTCCCTTTTTTAGGATTGTTTTATTGATTTTTCAGAAAAAAAATTACATGGGCTTCGCCGTATTTCTGGAACCAGCCGGATCCAGCAGGCAGCGACGGGCTGCCCTCAACCCCCAGGTGCCTATTTGTACCTGGCCAGACACAAGAATATAGGGGAGCCCTTTTTTTTTTTTATTTCATGAATTTCATTAAATAATTAAAAAAAAAATTCGTGGGGCTCCGAGCAATTTCTATGTCTAGCCAGGTACAGCTAAGCAGCTGGGGGCTGGAATCCGCAGCGCAGGGATGCCCAAGCTTTCTGGGCACCCCCCGCTGCAAATTGCAGCCCACAGCCGCCCCAGAAGATGGCGCATTCATTGAAGCGCCATCCTCTGGCGCTGAACCCCGCTCTTCCAGCGGCCCTGGTGGCAGTGGCATGCTGGGTAATAAAGAGGTTAGGGCCAGCTTTGTATTATCAGCTGGCCCTAAATCCGAAATTTATGGCTGTCACGCCAATATTAGACATGACCGCCATGAATTTCTATTAACTTGTTTAAAAAAAAACACAACACAGAGAAAAATTTTTATTAGAAATAAAAAAAAAAGCCATTAGGGACTCCATCTTTAATTAAAAAAATCCTCTTCCATCCGACGCAGTCCAAAACGCGATGTCCTCTCTGCTACATCCCCTGTGCATAGATATAGATGTCTATGCACAGGGATGAGCAGACTGAGAACAATCTCAGCTCTGCTACATCAGGCAGCAGGCAGGCTCTAGGACCCTGGAGCTGCGGCAGCCAGCACAGAGGAGACAGCTGGACTCTTATCTGTGCGAGTTTCCCAGCGATTACTTGCACAGTAAACGAGTCCAATGCAAATCAACGGCAATCCTAGTTTTGTCAGAGTCTGTGACAAAACTAGAATTGCTTCAGGCTGAAGCTTCTGAGACACATCTGTGATTTGTAAATCGCACACTACTCACTATTACTCGCTTCCCCATTCATTAACATTGGACTCGCTAGACTCGCAACGAGTAGCGAGTTCTGGGCTCGGACTCGCTAGAGTCAAGCGATTCAGAGTAATTTAGGATTCGCCCATCACTAATAGAAAACAAAAATTAGCAATTTGATTCAAGACAAATTAAATTTGCATCTAATTTTTAGGAATTTGCTAAACCTTCTGATGCAAACAATATATGGTTCACTCCTTTCAATTCACCTAAAATAGCCCCATAATTTTAAAAATTGCAAAAGATAAAAGGATGAAATTACCATGGCCACATTAAGGGTTTTCCTTAATGCCTTGTAAGCTAGTGATGAGCTAGTGTATTAGTTACTATTCGCTATTCAGACAAGTAGTATGGTATTTGCAACACTCATTACTCGGCGAGTATTGCTGGTGCTCGTGAGTGATTTGTTGATCATTATCGATCTGACATAAATTGAAAGCTTGCTTCAGTAAATAATGGGAGCTGGAAACTCAGGGAGAACAGATTGAATGTTAAGATCTCTCTGGGTGGCACTGCAAGGTGTTTTATGCAGTGAAAATGTTAAAACTTCCACCCTCCTGCCCTGTCCTGAAAGACTCGTTTTATAGCTAGATGTGTTTGGGAGGAGCCTATCAATCACTGACTTACATTGTACTCGCTGTTCAGATGAGTACGCAAGTATTAAAAACTACTTGTTACGAGTATAGCTAGTGCGAATATTACGGTACTCGCTCATCACTACTTGTAGCTTTTGCATCCAGTGATGTAGCACAGAAAATCAATAGGGAGCTTTTATAGCAGAAGTTGAAGAAGTTTATTTGTACTTGATTTGGAAAGTGAGAGGATGTCATAGCTCAGCAATAGCTAAGCAATAGAGATAGAGAAAAAAATGTACAGATTGTTTGTGACAGCACAGAAGTAAACACCTAGAGGTGCATCTCAATGTACACTCCCTAACTAAAGTTATGTCATTTATCCATATTATGTAAATAAAAGCTTACAACCTGATGTTAAATTCATCCATTGGTTGTATAAATTACTCTTTTGAAAGCTGAAACCCTCCGAAATCTGGTTTAGGTTAAGAAAATAAATTGACATCAATGCTGAAATATTGATCATTTAATGATCACAGAATGGTCAGATTTTAGCAAGACAAACGTTTTGTCACCTGGTCATATAATGCACCCAATCCTAGTTTACATCCTCACCTTTTCTCAGTAAATGATCAGTTAATTAGTGGGTGTGTATAAAAAGAAACCCAGCACCCCAGACTTTCACTTGAAATGCAACTTGAGCTCTGACAACATGCTAAAAATACACACTGTGACCAAAGCCCTGATTATCAAGAGGCTGAAGATCAGATCCACTGCAGAGGTGGCTGGCACCTTTAATGTGTTTCAGCATCAAGTACAAAGAATTAAAAAAAGATTTGAAGAGACTGGAGATGTGTTTGACAAGCCCCCACAAGACAAATGCTCAGGAGAAACGTTTGTTGGTTAGAAAATCGAAAGCAAGCCCCTCTTCCACAGAACTCCAACAGGCCTGGTCACCTCAAGTCATTCTGTCAATTAAAACAGTAGGATTCTGTCTCAAAATGGCCTCCATGGTCGAATCAGTACCCAGAAGCCAGCACTAAACAAAAGGCAAATAAAAAACCGTGTGGCATTTGCAAAGTCCCACAGCCTACTAAACAGATAGATGCTGGAAAAAGTGGCAGAAGGTGATTCTCTCTTATGAATCTTCAGTAGAATTACACAACAGCTGCCGCAAATACTGCAGGAGACCTACTGGAGCCCGTATGGATCCAAAAAACACCCAGAAAACAGTTAAATTTGGTGGTGGAAACATCATTGTCTGGGGTTACATTCAGTATTGGGGTGTGCAAAACATTTGCAAGGTGGAAGGCAATATCAGTAGCCTAAAATCTCAAGAAGTATTAACTACCTCTTATATTCCAAATAATAAAAGGGGTCAAATTCTGCAGCAGGATGGTCCTCCATCTCATCCATCCATCTCTACAACAAAGTTCCTCCAGGCAAAAAAGATCAAGGTGCTCAAGGACTGGTCAGCCCAGTCACCAGACATGTACATCTTTGAGCATGTTTGGGGTAGGTTGAAAGAGGAAGCTTGGAAGACAAAACCAAAGAATCTAGATGAACTCTGGGAGGCATGTAAGACTGCATTCTTTGCTATTCCTGATGACTTCATATTAGTGATGGGCGAATCTTAAATTACTCGGAATCGCTTGACTCTAGCGAGTCCGAGCCCAGGACTCGCTACTCGTTGCGAGTCTAGCGAGTCCAATGTTAATGAATGGGGAAGCGAGTAATAGTGAGTAGTGTGAGATTTACAAATCGCAGATGTGTCTCGGAAGCTTCAGCCTGAAGCAATCCTGGTTTTGTCATTTATTTGCATTGGACTCGTTTACTTTGTAAGTAATCGCTGGGAAACTCGCACAGATAAGAGAAGAGTCCTGTCTGCTCTGTGCAGCTCCAGGGTCCTAGAGCCCGCCTGCTGCCTGATGTAGCAGTGCTGAGATTGTTCTCAGTCTGCTCATTCCCTGTGTACAGACATGAATGTCTGTGCACAGAGATGATGTAGCAGTGCTGAGATTGTTCTCAGTCTGCTCATTCCCTGTGTACAGACATCTATATCTATACACAGGGGATGTAGCAGAGAGGACATCGCGTTTTGGACTGCGTCGGGCGGAAGAGGATTTTTTTAATTAAAGATGGAGTCCCTAATGGCTTTTTTTTTTATTTCTAATAAAAAATTTCTCTGTGTTGTGTTTTTTTAAAACAATTTAATAGAAATTCATGGCGGTCATGTCTAATATTGGCGTGACCGCCATAAATTTCGGGCTTAGGGCCAGCTGATAATACAAAGCTGGCCCTAACCTCTTTATTACCCAGCGTGCCACCGCTACCAGGGCCGCTGGAAGAGCGGGGTTCAGCGCCAGAGGATGGCGCTTCAATGAACGCGCCATCTTCTGGGGCGGCTGTGGGCTGCAATTTGCAGCGGGGGGTGCCCAGGAAGCTTGGGCATCCCTGCGCTGCGGATTCCAGCCCCAGCTGCTTAGCTGTACCTGGCTAGACATAGAAATTGCGCGGAGCCCCACGCATTTTTTTGACTCTGACTCCGAGACGACTCCGACTCCGAGACGACTCCGACTCCGACTCGACTCCGAGACGATTCCGACTTCGAGACGACTCCGACTCCGAGACGACTCCGACTCCGAGACGACTCCGACACGACTCCGACTCCGACTCCGAGATGACTCCGACTCCAAGACGACTCCGACTCCGAGACGACTCCGACTCCGAGACGACTCCGACTCTGACTCCGAGACGACTCCAACTCCGAGACGACTCCGACTCCGAGACGACTCCGACTCCGAGACGACTCCGACTCCGAGACGACTCCGACTCCGACTCCGAGACGACTCCGACTCCGAGACGACTCCGACTCCGAGACGACTCCGAGACGACTCCGACTCCGAGACGACTCCGACTCCGAGACGACTCCGACTCCGAGACGACTCCGAGACGACTCCGACTCCGAGACGACTCCGACACGACTCCGACTCCGAGACGACTCCGACTCAGACGACTCCGAGACGACTCCGACTCCGAGACGACTCCGACTCCGAGACGACTCCGACTCCGACTCCGAGACGACTCCGACTCCGAGACAACTCCGACTCCGACTCGACTCCGAGACGACTCCGACTCTGAGGCGACTCCGACTCTGAGACTCCGACTCTGAGACTCCGACTCTGAGGAGACTCCGACTCCGAGACTCTGACTCTGAGCCTCTGACTCTGAAATTCATTAAATAATAAAAAAAAAATGCGTGGGGCTCCGCGCAATTTCTATGTCTAGCCAGGTACAGCTAAGCAGCTGGGGGCTGGAATCCGCAGCGCAGGGATGCCCAAGCTTTCTGGGCACCCCCCGCTGCAAATTGCAGCCCGCAGCCGCCCCAGAAGATGGCGCGTTCATTGAAGCGCCATCCTCTGGCGCTGAACCCCGCTCTTCCAGCGGCCCTGGTGGCAGTGGCACGCTGGGTAATAAAGGGGATAATACCAGCTTTGTTATACAAGCTGGTATTAAGCCCGAGATTCTTAATGTCAGGCCACGTTTGACCCAGCCACTGAGAATCTCCAATAAAGGGTTAAAAAAACACAACACAGAGAAAATTTTTTATTTGAAATATAAAAAAAAGCCATTAAGGACTCCATCTTTAATTAAAAAAATCCTCTTCCGTCCGACGCAGTCCAAAACGCGATGTCCTCTCTGCTACATCCCCTGTGCATAAATATAGATGTCTATGCACAGGGAATGAGCAGACTGAGAACAATCTCAGCACTGCTACATCATGTCTGTGAGCAGGCGGGCTCTAGGACCCTGGAGCTGCACAGAGAAGACAGCTGGACTCGGCTCGCAAAGAAACAGCAGTTACTTTGCGAGTTTCCCTGCTATCACTGGCACAGTAGCCGAGTCTAATGCAAACAATGGCAATCCGAGTTTTGTCAGCGTTTCTGACAAAACTAGGATTGATATTGATTTGCATTGGACTCGTGCGAGTAATCACTGGGAAACTCGCAGAGTACCGAGTCCTGCGAGTCCCTTACTACTCGCCGAGTAACGAGTCCTAGCGAGTAGATTCGCCCATCCCTACTTCATATATATATTGTATGAATCATTGTAGAAACGCATGGATGCAGTCCTTCAAGCTCATGGAAGTCACACAAAATATTAAATATTACTCTAATAGCACCACAAC
Source organism: Allobates femoralis (assembly GCA_033576535.1). Taxonomy (NCBI): domain Eukaryota; kingdom Metazoa; phylum Chordata; class Amphibia; order Anura; family Aromobatidae; genus Allobates; species Allobates femoralis. The sequence goes on along the minus strand of JARQOC010000005.1, from coordinate 271,179,621 downwards.
TTCATTCATCAATGTTATGCAACATATATTTGTATTTTAAGTAAATTTTTCGTTTGAAAATCACACTACTTTCTGTGGGTGACAAAACGTTTTTGTTGCCAAAATCTGACCATTCTGACCATTAAATGATCAATATTTCATCAATGATGCCAATTTATTTTCTTAACCTAAACCACATTTTGGAGGGTTTCAGTTTTCAAAACAGTAATTTATTCACCAATGGATGAATTTACTGTCAGGTTATAAGCTTTTATCTACTTAACATGGATAAGTGACATAACTTCTGTCAGGGGGTGTATTAAAATATCATCACAAAGTTATTTTTTTCAGTAATTTAAAACAAAAAGTGAAACACTTATATTATACTAGCTGTGAGCCCGATGCGATTGCATCGGGATTCTAGAACTGGTGTATAGTTTATTAAATTAGATTTTTAACTAATAATCCAATTATTCCATGATAGATGGCGGCTCAATTGTAAAGAATCGGGAATGTAGCATGCATATATACATTATTCATTCAAATTTGACAATAATGCACATAAGACATGATATCTATCTATCAACTACCAATGTTTGTATGGTATATATCAGTGTAGTACATGTCATGATTCTAAGGCAGATACTGGCACTGATGTTTTGTACAGACTACGTATATTCAATTTATATATGAATATTAATAATCTATGATTGAGCCAGTACATGTTTCCCCACCAACCACGGGAAGGTAGCCTTACAACTGGTGGGACCTACTCTACTCTACCCCTAATAATTAATAGTTAGACTCCTTTTAAAGCAGATATTTTTTGGCTATTTGCAGAAGGTGTAGAATAACCAAATACAATTTCTGCACTTTGCACCAAAGGACCTACCTACAGCTCACTTTTAGCAAGTAACATGTAATGTATATGGAACTTGAAATTAGCTTGTAGTAAATACGGCAAGCACAGCTTTAACAGGTTGACTAAATGCAACCACTAAAAATCAAAGCTAACTGTGATTTTGGCAGTTGAAACTGTTGAAAGCACATGTGCCGCAACTACTGCAAGTAAAGCACAAATTGCATTAACATTTCATGCAACTTACAGTAAGAGTGCTGTAGGTCACCATTAGACAGCAAGTGTCAAAATTGATGTGTTCACACTATAAATTCCACAAATAGCAGAATAAGTCAGATTTAAAATGAAAATGTATATTCTTTCCCTATGTGTCTAAATATGTACCTATATGTATGTATGTATTTATATGTACAGAACACACTTCAAGATAGAGATGTGTGTGAACAGCTGTCCCACCCGTCTCTAATGCTGCCTTCAGACTTGCAGATGCATCTGCACCATTTTGCAGATGCATCTGCATGCAGACAGTAAACCCTATCTTTATAATGGGACGCACAGTGTCTGCAGATGCTTCCAGACAGCCGAGCACAACCATTCACTGCTATATGTGATCTCTGTGCAGGCAGATGCTTGGGTACAGATCACAGACTCTCCTCCGCAGCAGGGACACGACATGTTGCATCCCTGGTGAGGGTGGGAGTGTGTGATTTGTATGCAGGCATCCGCCTGCGCACAGATCACATATAGGAGTAAATGTGTGTGCACGGCTGCCTGCAAGCATCTGCAGACACCGTGCGTCCCATTATAAAGCTAGGGTCTACCATGTGCATGCAGATGCATTTTCAAAACGCTGCAGATGCATCTGCAAATGTGAAGGCAGCCTTAGCTGTTGACAAAAACCTGACCCTGTGTAAAAAGAAAATAAAATCTCGCAGCAGCTATACTGCTGGAGCTTCAGGTTATTATCACTAAATGCAAGCATTTAGATGATACACATCTACAATCTACTACAAAATGTGTGTTTATATACATATACAATGAAATTTAAAAAGAAATTTTAAAAGCTAAAAAGTAAGAACAATATATTTTAAATAACTATTTTATATCTAAAACCTATTTATAATATCTTTATAACGAAATTAATATTTTTGGTATTTTTGTCTATTTCTATTCTTCTACATCTATAGCTAAATTAAATTATTGTAATATTTGTGTTTAATTAGAAAGTATGTATCTAAATAGAATATGTATGTAAATAATTGAAAGTAAAATATTTTTATACACTATATTTTCAGTGAAAAGCAAAACTAAGGACTATATTTCTTAAAGACGTATTTAATATCTAATAACTAATTATAATGTCTTTATCTAAAACTAAAGTAATTTGTTTGGTATGTTGGATTATTTCTATTGCTATACATCTATTTTTAAACAATTTTTTTTATAATTTTTTTGGTCAATTCCTATACAGCTATGGGTAAAGTAATTTTTTTGTTTTTTTTAGTACTTTACATCTATGGCTAAACTATTTTATGGTAATATCTTTGTTTAATTAGAAAATAATTATGTATCTAAATGTAATATGCATATAAAGAATTTAAAATAAAATATTTCTCTATACTATATTGTAATTGAAAATGTACACTAATGACTATATTTCTTAAATAACTATTGTATATATAAGAACTAATTTTAATATCTTTTTGTATAACAAATAATATTTTTTTTTTTTTTTATTGCTATACATCTATGACTAAACTAATTTATTGTAATATTTATATTTAATTAGAAAGTAAGTATGTATTTAAATCTAATATGTATCTAAAGAATTTTAAATAAAATATTATTAGAGAGAATATTTGTAGTAAAGAGTATTTCACTACTGGGCAGCAATTTGACTTGAATGGGTGTATCCAACACTTTCACCTTAACATTGCATCGTATTTTCACTCGTGAAAAATCCACATATAACTGTCCATGTCCAAAAACTGTTTGTGACAAAAAAATCCATACTTTCTTCAGTGTATTGGCTTGGGATTTGTTGATGGTCATGGGAAAAGTAGACTTCACGGGAAATTGTTGACGTCTTAACTTGAAAGGTAAGGCAGTGTCTGATGGAGATAAATAAATCTTTGGAATAAACACCACATTTCCTTCTGCAGACCCAGTAATCACTTTTGCTTGAATGAGATTGTCAAACAAAGTGATGACAATGAAGCGATTCCCATTGCAAAGACCTATTATGCTGTTAAAGGTGTGCAAAATCATGACAATGGTACCAATGTGTAATTTGAGGCGATGATAAGGCATTCCCATTGGTGTGGAGTGAATGTAAAAATTCCACTGGATATTGGTCTGAATTTTCAGTCTGAATGGAATCATCACTAATGTACTCAGTGTATTCACCAGCAATGCAATCCATAACCTGAGAGTTCACCATTTCCACATGGACATTTTTAGGACAAAGATTGTCATGTGATGCAGCAATGTGAATGCTTTCATTGTTATATCCATCAGGTATGTAAATGTAATATATATCGAAAGAATTTAAAATAAAATATTCTTATAGGCAATATTTTTTGTAAAGACTTTTTCTGAATGAGGCAGCAACTTTCCTTGAATGGGTGTATGCAGTACTTTCACCTTAACAATACATCTTCTTTTCACTCGTGAAAAAGCCACATATAACTGTCCATGTCCAAAAACGGGTTGTGGGGCAAAAAATCCCTACTTTCTCCACTGTTTGGCCTTGGGATTTGTTGATGGTCATGTGAAAAGTAGACTTCACGGTAAATTGTCAATGTGTTAAGTTAAAAGGTAAGGCAGTCTCTGATGGAGATAAATCAATCCTTGAAATAAACAACACATTTCCTTCTGCAGACCCAGAACTGACTTTTGCTTGAATAAGATTCTCAAACAAAGTAATCACAATGAAGCGATTCACATTGCAAAGACCTTTTATGCTGTTAAAGGTGCGCAAAACCATGACAATGGTACCAATGTGTAATTTGAGGCGATGATAAGGCATTCCCATTGGTGTGAGTGAATGTAAAAATTCCACTGGATATTGGTCTGAATCTTCAGTCTGAATGGAATCATCACTAATGTACTCAGTGTATTCATCAGCAATGCAATCCATAACCTGAGATTCACCATTTCCACATGGACATTTTTAGGACAAAGATTGTCATGTGATGCAGCAATGTGAATGCTTTCATTGTTATATATTACATTTATATACATGATGGATATATCTAAAGAATTTAAAATAAAATATTCTTATAGACAATATTTTTTGTAAAGAGTTTTTCTGAAAGAGGCAGCAACTTTCCTTGAATGGGTGTATGCAGTACTTTCACCTTAACAATACATCTTCTTTTCACTCGTGAAAAAGCCACATATAACTGTCCATGTCCAAAAACGGGTTGTGGGGCAAAAAATCCCTACTTTCTCCACTGTTTGGCCTTGGGATTTGTTGATGGTCATGGGAAAAGTAGACTTCACGGTAAATTGTCAATGTGTTAAGTTAAAAGGTAAGGCAGTCTCTGATGGAGATAAATCAATCCTTGAAATAAACAACACATTTCCTTCTGCAGACCCAGAACTGACTTTTGCTTGAATAAGATTCTCAAACAAAGTAATCACAATGAAGCGATTCCCATTGCAAAGACCTTTTATGCTGTTAAAGGTGCGCAAAACCATGACAATGGTACCAATGTGTAATTTGAGGCGATGATAAGGCATTCCCATTGGTGTGAGTGAATTTAAAAATTCCACTGGATGTTGGTCTGAATCTTCAGTCTGAATGGAATCATCACTAATGTACTCAGTGTATTCACCAGCAATGCAATCCATAACCTGAGAGTTCACCATTTCCACATGGACATTTTTAGGACAAAGATTGTCATGTGATGCAGCAATGTGAATGCTTTCATTGTTATATCCATCATGTATGTAAATGTGATATATATCTATAAGAATATTTTATTATAAATTCTTTAGAGAATATTTTTTGTAAAGACTTTTTCAGAATGAGGCAGCAACTTTCCTTGAATGGGTGTATGCAGTACTTTCACCTTAACAATACATCTTCTTTTCACTCATGAAAAAGCCACATATAGCTGTCCATGTCCAAAAATGAATTGTGGGGCAAAAAATCCCTACTTTCTCCAGTATTTGGCCTTGGGATTTGTTGATGGTCATGGGAAAAGTAGACTTCATGGGAAATTGTCGATGTGTTAACTTAAAATGTAAGGCAGTCTATGATGGAGATAAATCAATCCTTGAAATAAACAACACAATTCCTTCTGCAGACCCAGAACTGACTTTTGCTTGAATGAGATTGTCAAACAAAGTGATCACAATGAAGCGATTCCCATTGCAAACACCTTTTATGCTGTTAAAGGTGCGGAAAAGCATGACAATGGTACCAATGTGTAATTTGAGGCGATGATAAGGCATTCTCATTGGTGTGAGTGAATTTAAAAATTCCACTGGATATTGGTCTGAATCTTCAGTCTGAATGGAATCATCACTAATGTACTCAGTGTATTCACCAGCAATGCAATCCATAACCTGAGAGTTCACCATTTCCACATGGACATTTTTAGGGCAAAGATTGTCATGTGATGCAGCAATGTGAATGCTTTCATTGTTATATCCATCATGTATGAAAGTGTAATATATATCTAAAGAATTTAAGATAAAATATTCTTATAGACAATATTTTTAGTAAAGACTTTTTCAGAATTAGGCACCAACTTTCCTTGAATGGGTGTATCCAGCACTTTCACCTTAACATTACATCTTCTTTTCACTCGTGAAAAAGCCACATATAACTGTCCATGTCCAAAAACAGGTTCTGGCAAAAAAATCCCTACTTTCTCCAGTGTTTGGCCTTGGGATTTGTTGATGGTCATGGCAAAAGCAGGCTTCAAGGGAAATTGTCGACGTCTTAACTTGAAAGGTAATCCAGTCTCTGATGGAGATAAATCAATCCTTGGAATAAACACCACATTTCCTTCTGCAGACCCAGTAATGACTTTTGCTTGAATCAGATTGTCAAACAAAGCAATGACAATCAAGCGAGTCCCATTGCAAAGACCTTTTCTGCTGTTAAAGTTGCGCAAAAGCATGACAATGGTACCGATTTTTAATTTGAGGCGATGAGAAGGCATTCCCGTTGGTGTCAGTGAATTTAAAAATTCCACAGGATATTGATCTGGATCTTCAGTCTCATCAGGATCAATGGAATCATCACTAATGTATTCAGTGTATTCACCAGCAATGCAATCCATGACCTTAGAGTTCACCATATCCACATGGTCATTTTTAGGGCAAAGAATGGCATGTGATGCAGCAATCTGAATGCTTTCATTGTTATCTACATCAATGACAATGTTTTCACCAAATATAGCAAGAATGATTGAGCCAGTGCAGATCATGTCTTGTGGGATTTCAATGGTATCATCTCCAAGGTTGAAATCATTAGACAATTCACCATTTCCCAGTTGAAGTAACCAACGGCTATAATCAGGATCAATGGAGCGCATATTGTTGAAGAGTGGCAATTGAGTGAAAAGCTGCCATTGTCGTGAGTATTTAATACAACTCTCTATAATGTCAGTTCTTGTACCATGTGGGATGATAGGCAGACACTGTCGAAAGTCTCCTCCCAGAACAATGACTTTCCCTCCAAAAGGTGTTGTATTTTTCTTGGAGATATCTGTTGTCATGACATCACGTAAAAGTTGATCTATCACATGCAATGCATATTTAGATAAGAGAGTGGACTCGTCAATAATGAAAAGTTTGGTACTTTTCAAATGTTGTGCAGCATCTGTATCATTTTTAATCCTTGAAACGGAAGTTTCATTGATTGGAATTGGTATTCCGTAAAGCGAATGGATGGTTCTACCTCCTTGCAGTAAGTTAGCTGCAATCCCTGTACTGGCTGCAGGTGAGACAATTTCGCCTTCTCCTCTTAGTTCATGAATTAATAAATCATACAGATATGTTTTGCCACTGCCACCTGGACCGTCAATGAAAAAGCACTTAGGTTGTCCACTTCTATCGTGTAAAGCTTGATTGATCACATCATAGGCCAAAAGTTGGTGGTCATTTAAAGTAGCTTTCATTTGCTGAGCTCTTCTTAACTCATCATCCTTGTTGTATAGTGGAGCGATGTATGGCTTTCTTTTTGGTCGTGGTAGATTAAAATCAGTAAAAGTTTTGCCATGAAATTTTAGAATAGTTTGGACATCAGTCATAGCATATCCTTCACAATTCTCACACTCCTCAGTGTTGGAGTGATATGCATGGCAGTAGTCTTGGATAAAGTCTTGTTTAAATTCTTTCCACAACTCCAATGGATGAGCTGGAGGACCAAAAATACATATATATGCGAACATATCACGAAGCTGTGCAGGCATGTTGAGAACACAGGCATCCAATAAAGTATTTCTCCAAACAGTGTCATCGAAGAGCAATCCAAGAGCTAATGCTGCCTCTTTGAAAGTTGGGTATGTCACTTCATTAACAGTCTTAATGTTGTCAAAACTTGTTGCTCCTTTGACATGCAGTAACAACAACCTTAAATAGTACCGTTCTTGATCTTTCATACTGACAGTATACATTCTTCCAATCACTGAAGAACCTCCTCGCTTTCTAACTTCCCATGCACCTTCTTTCCAAACATAGTGCTCTGGAATTTGGCGGTAGAAGTAATCATGAGCATGCGGGTCACTCTCATTCAGCTCAAAGTAGCCCATCAGAGTAGATTTTCTGTGCATTGTGGAACTGATGTCGTCAACAGAGTCATCCTCATGAAAATAAAGCGGTTGAGAATGTGGGAGATGTACGGCCAGGCGAATAATGGAGTGCGATTGTCTATGCATCGGGTAAGCAAATATTCGCCAAGCTGCCTCCGGTGCACTGACGTATCTTGAATCCATGAATTGATGTGTTTCATCATGGTGGATATTAGTTTGGCAAATTTCAAGATTGGCTTTATCATGTCCTTTGTAGACATATTTGAAGAGGTATTTAACACTTTGAATGGAAGCACATACCTCAACATTAATATGACACTTGTATGTTAATAGTAGGTAAGGGTTATAGGGAACAACCCAAGAATTATCAATCATCTTTGAACGTATTTGAAAGGATGATCCTTCCTTTCTTTGATAAGTAGGGTATGCATCCTTAGCTATGAGTGTTCTTGGTTGGAAATCTTTAGGAAAACATTTCTTACACTTGCCAAGATCCATACATGGAGAATTGGGGTTGTGTTGACCACAGGGTCCATGAATCATGTGTTGCATCACAATGTCATGGAGCAGAGGGTATTCTTCTGGATCAGGGATTTCAGCCCAAACTATATTATCCACTTCAACCTCAGTTCTTAGTTTGGATTTGCCATCCAGAATGATCAAAATGTGAGCGTGTGGTAGGCCACGCTTTTGGAATTCAATAACATGAACCATTGCACAAACTTTGCCAAATAATCCAGTGTTAATTTCTTTTAATAGTGCTTCCAATTTAATTCTGAAGACACGGGCCACTAAATCAGGTCTATGTTCCACACGCTGCCATGGCTCTAAATTGTTTGTAATCTCCCTCCATTTAGGATTACAGGTCATGGTTACAAAAAGATCTGGTCGTCCAAATTTAGTCACAATAGCCATGGCATCCTGATAGCGTTGCTGCATGTTTCTGGGACTGCCTTCAAAAGAAGATGGTAAAATGACCGTCTTGCCAATGGGAATACCTTTGTCAACAGATTGTTTCAGAAGATGTTCCTGGAGTACGCAATAATCCTCCACTTTTAAATCCTTTTGATGATGACGGATAAAATTTAAGCGATTAGCTTCGATTTTTACATACGCATCCACTAAGTACTGCTGTGTTAGTTTGCCACCATTCAGGACAGGATTGAACTGATTCCGTACAGACAGCAAATAGCAGTAATACTGGAGCTGTGTAATCCGGCGTTGACTTTTGCCTTGATGCTTGAGTCCCTCATGCCAGCCTTGTTCTCCATGAGGAAAAAATAAAGGATAGAGTAATGCATCTAAATTGCTGTGTAGAATACTGACTTGCTGTGTTTTTGGGGCCAAGGGGTTATTTGGATCAGGTTTCAAATGAATTAAAATGTCTCTATTGAATGGTGGCTCTCCATCAGCATTTTCAAAGACCACAGCAACTTCATTGGCAGTAGGATTGTTATAGCGTCTCGGGTCTTGGCCTCTGTCTTGTTTAATGGCCATGATAATATTTGGCATTTTTGTGCCATGTTCTCTTGCCTTCTGTTCTTCTTCTACTTCAACTTGACGTAGCATTTTGTAGGCTGAAACAAAGGGATTAATATTATCCAATTGAAGAGCAATGATACTCATTAAAGTAGCATTACATTTAACATTTTCTGGAGACTGTAGCCGTTGGTCAGTAGCGCTTAGAGTATCTAAAATGTACAGTTGTGCATATGCTGGAGTTTGATCTTGAGCAGGATGGAGTGTTCCAGTGCGATGATAAATTTGCCCATGAATACGAAAGCAGTATGGTCCATGTCCAGGAGGTAGAGAAACATGGGCACCCATGGAGGCAAAAGCAAAAGAACTATTAATGCTCCTTATATTCTCCATCAAATTTTGACTGTACTCACTCTCTCCTTTCAGCAGGCGTTGGAAGACGTGCGGGTATTGAGGTAATGGTACCTTTACTTTTCCCTTGTGGCAACAAAGAGTAAACTGTTGATCTGATGGTCGTTCAGCAGTAAAATGTCGAGCCTCACAATGTTCACATATTACATTCATGAAACCACAGAAATGTTCTGGAATAACATGATCCTGATCAATAAATCCCCTTTCATGTAGAAGAGATGAATAGAATGAACGTAGAAATTTATTATGTAATCCTACATAAATGAGACGTGGAAGGGATGTAGATTCCAAACATTCAATAAATGAAGAAGTGGAATATAAATTCCGTTCTGCCTGTTGCAATATAGAAGTGGAAGAAGTAGTTTGACGTTGTTCACGACGTAATGTAGCCAAATGGGCCAAGTGGACTTGTCTAGATGTAGGAGATTCTGTATCTTGACGCATCTGTCTTGTCCTTTTAAGCCTCAAAATTTTACACTGTTTGCTGTATGGCGTCTCCTCAGCACAGTGTTTTCGTTTAGATGTGGCCTTGCGATGCAGTAAAGGCTGTTCAGTTGTAGTCAAGATAGTAGAAGAAGAGGTGGCAGGAGTCTGAGCATCAGACAAAGAGGTGGCAGCAGTCCGAGCATCAGATGAAGAGGTGGCAGCAGTCTGAGGATCAGACGAAGAGGTGGCAAGAGTCTGAGCATCAGACAAAGAGGTGGCAGCAGTCTGAGGATCAGATGAAGAGGTGGCAGCAGTCTGAGGATCAGACGAAGAGGTGGCAGCAGTCTGAGGATCAGACGAAGAGGTGGCAGCAGTCTGAGGATCAGACGGATCTCCTGCAAGCATTAACTTTTTCTGTTTGCGTCGTTGAGGCAGAGTGATAGATTTTTTGCCTAATCGTTCTGTCCTTCCTTCTAAAGACTGTATTGAAAGGGGTGTTTTCAAAGCAGACTTTTCCTTGTCCAAGGGAAGTTGTCTTTCTTCCGAACTCTCCTCCACACCCTTCTTGCGCATACGCACAGACACCTTGCGAACCTTTCCTTTTTTGATTTCCATAGAGGTAATGGGAAGTATTAAAGGCAGTTCACTTGGTAAAATGTCAGTACACGAAGAGGCAGGAGTATCATCTGTGTCAGACGGTTCTTCAGCGACTGGAATTTTTGTTTGTTTGCATGTAGAACGTGCAGTCATGGCTCTTGTTTGCATTTGTTGGCTTGTTTTTTCAGAAGACACTCCCGAAATACGTGTATGTAAAGCGGTCTTTGCAGCATCCAACGAAAAACGTCTCAGTGGAGAAGAGAGTTTACCAAACCGTTTGAGTTTAGCAGCCTTAGCCCTATCTAACCAAATACGTCTCTCTGCAGAAGTCTCATTTGCAAGACGTTTGGCGTAAGCAGCCTGAACACGATCTAAGCGAATACGTCTCCTTTCTAAGGTCTCTTCAGCAAGGCGTTTTGCCTTAGCAGCCTTATCAGTATCTAAGCGAAGACGCCTCTCTTCTGAAGTCTCCTTTGCAGTACGTTTCTCCTTAGCAGCCTTACGCAGATCTAAACGAACACGTTTCTCTTCCAAACTCTCCTCTGCAATGCGTTTAGCTTTAGCAGCCTTATCTTGATCTAACCGACGGCGTCTCTGTTCCAAAGTTTTCTCTGCACGCTTCTTCTTCGGTGTAGATGCAGCCTCCTTGGCAAGAGTGATATTTTGTGTTGGAGAACTCATCTTACAAAGAATAGTCAGCGAATCAAATCCAAAATGAGCTAGAGTGTGTTAGTTAAGGAAACAATGAATAATAACTGTGTAAACAGACAAAAACAATAAAACTAAAGTATGGTTTTCCAAAACCTGTGATAATGAAATGATAGACTTATTTAAAGTAACAAAGAAAGATGTAATGATGTTAACTGTATGGAGTATTGAATGGCAATGAGTGTGTTAAAATTCCTTAAAGTGGCGTGAAAGGAAAAAAAATTGATGTAATGAGCCTTTGCGATAGACGGTATGAAAGCAAATTTTCAACATTGTAATAAAAACGTTAATAGAATCTGGATGACATTAATTTCTGCATAACCACCAGCAATGTTGTTGTTTCATAAGGTGTTGAAAAAAAACTGAGTTACGGTAAATTTCTACCAAGAACTAAAGGTTTTGGTATTATATCAGAAGTAGTGGTTTTTATTTTTGTTGGTGGAATAGGGGAAACAGCGGGCTAAACGTGAAGTATGAAATGGCAGAATGTGACAAAGCAGGCTGAAAAAAGAAATAAGGCAACTTGCGTATGAGATATTGTAAGAGTCAGATCAATGTAAAAAGTAACGTAAATGCGATGATATAGTGTAACGTTACGCAACTACAGCCCTGGTGACGGGTATGGAGAAATCGAGTTTAAATTTAAAATCTTAGGCCATGTTATAAAAGTATGTAAATGTGCATATACAATGGACGTGTGAAAGGGTACCCAGTCAGTAATAGAGTATAAAATATTATGTATGTAAAAGTAGTGAATATCCTACTGGAATGAGAGAGACTTTGACATGAGCATTAATTTCAAATAGCATCATAAGCATTGGAAAAACAGCATCTGGTGCATGTGGCACATAGCCACAGCATAACTGCAGGACTTGCAAGCGTTTACGTGAATCCCCATACTCATTATAATCGGCATAATAGTCAGTATGCATTTATTTGCAGTAGGTGCAGCAATTTGGATTTTGCACTTGTAGCAGGTCCTGTATGGAAAAAAAAAGATGGTTGACCACGCTTTTTATGGTGGCGGGAGCTGTGGCAAGTTCCCCTATACGTACAATGGGGATTAGCGGAACGACACTGCAAGTGCAGCAGTTATGTGGTGGCAATGCAGCAAAGCAAGCGGATGCAATTGTGTCAGGACATCTAGTGCAATTTCAAATAACCGCTGATGTCAACTGTGCAGGTAGCATTACCACCAAAGTGTTAAAAATAAGACAGGTAGTAGTGCAACAGAGGCATTAGTAAGAAAAATGATAAAAATTGACATATAATGGGTTAACGTACTCGTAACGGTGTGATGACTGACTCCTAACTCCAAAAGAAAAAGTCAAAGAGCCAGTAAGTAGTTAAAATAGCATTGGCACGCATAAAAAATACTGGACGATTAATAAAAATAAAATTAGTATGAAAGTATATTGTAATTAAATGCCAGTAGTATACCACATAGTGACATAGACAGTGAATAGTCAAAACAATAGAAGACGTTAATGTAGGACTTACATCGTATAAAAGTTTGTGGATGTTAAAATAAATAACAAATAGTATAGAAGACTTTAAATTGCAAATGTCCTGAGTACAGCACCTAGTAACACAGTTAGTGAATAGCAAACTGAAAGTAGGGGGTTTATGTAGCATTTCGAACCCTATAAAACATAGTGTTGGAAAACAAAAAGGCAAATGGCATAGAAGAGGATAATGTATAAATGGCCTTAGTGGACCACATAGTGAGATAGCAAGTGGGGCAGAAATAGAATAGAACGGGTTAATGTACAAATTGCCTTATAGCCCTTTCACATCAACTGTTTAGATAAAATTGCGGTAGATGCATTGAAAAAAAAGCATCTGCTGCGATAGCCACATGAACATTGCAGTTGCAGTGCGGTAGCAGTAATCCCTATAGAAACCATAAGGGGCCTTGCGGCCGGTGCGATTTAGCAGTTGCGTCAAGTGTTGCTACAAAAAAAAATGAACTTGGCGCACCTGCCGCAAGTATTCCTATAGTTTGTATGGGTATTCCCGCAACAGCGCAGCAAGTGCAAGGTTTAATCGGCAATCGCAGCAGATGGGTTTTTTTCTGGCCATGTGTGTTGAAATTGTAAAAGCACAGATGTCCAGCAGATAGTGACACAGTAATTGAATAGGAAACAGAATAGAAGGGGTTAATGTATGAGTTTAAACCCTATGAAATAGTCATGGTGCAACTAAAATAGAAAAGGCATAGAAGAGGTTAATGTAAAAATGTCCTTAGTAGAGCAGATAGTGAGATACGCAGTGTGGCACTAATAGAATAGAAGGGGTTACTATAAAAAAGGCCGTAGTACAGCAGATAGTGAGATAGGCAGTGTAGGACTAATAGAATAGAAAGGGTTAATATTAAAATGGCCGTAGTACAGGACATAGTGAGATAGGCAGTGTAGCACAAAGAGAATACAAAGGGTTAATATTAAAATGGCCGTAGTACAGCACATAGTGAGATAGGCTGTGTAGCACTAATAGAATAGAAGGGGTTAATATTTAAATGGCCGTAGTACAGCAGATAGTGAGATAGGCAGTGTAGGAGTAATATAATAGAAAGGGTTAATATTAAAATGGCCGTAGTACAGTACATAGTGAGATAGGCAGTGTAGCACTAATAGAATAGAAGGGGTTAATATTCAAATGGCCGTAGTACAGCAGATAGTGAGATAGGCAGTGTAGGAGTAATAGAATAGAAAGGGTTGATATAAAAATGGCCGTAGTACAGGAGATAGTGAGATAGGCAGTGTAGGATTAATAGAATAGAAAGGGTTCATATAAAAATGGGCGTAGTACAGCACATAGTGAGATAGGCAGTGTAGCACTAATAGAATAGAAAGGGTTAATATTAAAATGGCCGTAGTAGAGCACATAGTGAGATAGGCAGTGTAGCACTAATACAATAGAAAGGGTTAATATAAAAAAGGATGTAGTACAGCACATAGTGAGATAGGCAGTGTAGGACTAATAGAATAGAAAGGGTTAATATTAAAATGGCCGTAGTACAGCAGAGAGTGAGATAGGCAGTGTAGCAGTAATAGAATAGAAGGGGTTAATAGTAAAATGGCCGTAGTACAGCAGAGAGTGAGATAGGCAGTGTAGCAGTAATAGAATAGAAAGGGTTAATATTAAAATGGCCGTAGTAGAGGAGATAGTGAGATAGGCAGTGTAGCAGTAATAGAATAGAAAGGGTTAATATTAAAATGGCCGTAGTAGAGCAGATAGTGAGATACACAGTGCAGGAGTAATAGGATAGAAAGGGTTAATATTAAAATGGCCGTAGTACAGCACATAGTGAGATAGGCAGTGTGGCAGTAATAGAATAGAAAGGGTTAATATAAAAAAGGCCGTAGTAGAGCAGATAGTTGTCCAAATATCTTTATTGAAATTTCAAGGGAGGGGGGAGGGGAGGGAATTAGATACATAAATAAAGAGGGAGGGGGAGGGGGAGGGGGGAGGGGAAGGGTAATAAACGTAACAAGTAAACAAACCAACAAATAACATGAACGGTACAAGTCGTAAGTACATATGCAAATTCAAATACAGCGCTCGTACAAAAAGAGAGAAAATTGGAAAGGTACAAATGAATATCCGAATACTGAATAGTCCAAACACACTCTGTGCATTTTGTCGCAAATCGTAATGCAAGCTTGAAAGCATTGTGGGGAAGAAACAGTCAAATCATCAATTTTTACGTCAGCGGCCTATTGCAGGAGGGATGGGGAAAAAATTGTCAACCATGTCTCCCAACGCCCTATGAATTTTGGGAACCTGTTTGCGCGTTATAGCGAAGTTGTACTCGAAAGTACAGTGAGTCGACACTCTTTCTATCAGGTCATCCACTGTGGGGGGTTCTGGTTTGCTCCACCTCGAGGCTATCAGGACTCTAGCAGTCAAAATAATGTGGGATGTTAAGAAGCGTATGTGGTGAGGGAGGTCCTCTGTGCCAATCAGTAGTAATATTAATTCTGGGGTGAAGTTTATTTGAATCCCAGTGACGTTTGTAATTAGAGATTTGACATCTCTCCAATAATTGGTCAGGACAGGACAGTGCCAGAAAATATGTGAGAGGGTTCCCAGGTTTCCACAGCCTCTCCAGCAAGATGGGTCGTGATTGGGGTTCATATGATATAGTTTGATAGGGGTATAGTACCATCGTGAGAGGACCTTATAGTAAGACTCGTGGAGGGTGGCACAAGATGAGCTGGAATACACTGTCTTAATAGTTTTAGCCATTTTCCCCAGGTCCACGTGGATACCCAACTCCTCCTCCCAAGCTCCAAAGAATGAGAGGTTTATTAATTCAACTTCTTCGTTGAAGATTCTATAGAGAGAGCTCGTTTCCCAAAGGGAGGCTTTCCGCGGGGAGTTTATAAGTTCGTCAATTACTTGCGGAGCTGTGAGTTTGAGATTGTGAGTGCTGAGGTAATTGGCTATGACTCTCCAGTTAGTTCGGTCATCCCTAGTGAGGGGGAATTTGTCTTGGAGGATGTGGAAGGGGATGATAGAGTTTCCTGAAAGCAGATCATTAACATAAAGAATCTCCTTATCCCTCCAGAGAGAGAGGTCCAGGTTCGGCATCAGAATTTCAAGAGTTTCTAGAGGGATTTTGTTGAGAATGGAAGAAGTATAGTATTTGGCTGCCTTTTTGACAAGATCTCTCCAGGCTAGAATAGTTGCTCTAGTAATTGGGTGAGTAGGAGGAGGTTTGGAGGGATTTACTAAATAAGCCATGATTAGAGCTTTTTGATTATTGTTATTGATCGTTCCTTCTATAGAGATCCAGGGCGAATCGTTCGGGCCTATAAGCCATTTTTGTGAGAGTTTGGCGATGGATGCCAAGTAGTAGTTGTGCAAGTTGGGAACTCCTAGGCCTGCTACTCTCTTGTGCCTCTCGAGGGATAGTCTGGCCACTCTTGGGCGCTTATTGATCCAAATGAACGCACGGAGTTGTGATTGGAGTTTAATGAACCATCTCTTCGGGATGAACAAAGGGATGGATCTAATTATGTACAAGAATTTCGGGAGCAGTGTCATTTTGAAAGCTTCAATCCTGCTCAGCCAGGACAGTTCAACTTTTGAAAGACGTAAGTAGGCCTGATGGAACGAGTTAAATAGGTTTGTTAGGTTCGTCTGTACCGTGGCTGAACAGGGTTTGGTCAAAGTAATCCCTAAATAAGAAATCTCCTTTTCCGTCCATGTATAGTTAAACTCTTCTTTGAGGTACTTGAGTAGTGTTTCCTCTATATTAAAGTCCAGGATCTGGGATTTTGTTTCGTTTATTTTGTAGAAGGAGAGCTGGGAGAATCTCTCAATGACCCTTGACAGGTGCCTGAGAGATTTGAGGGGATTGGTAATTGAAAGGAGGATGTCATCTGCAAACAGAGATATTTTGTGTTGGCGTTGATTTAACGGGATTCCTCTAATATTGTCATTGTCTCTGATGCTAGATGCAAGTGGCTCAATGAATAGGGCAAAGAGGATAGGGGAGAGTGGGCACCCCTGCCTCGTGCCATTTGTCAAGGGGAATTTTTGAGACAGGAAATTGTTAGAGTATACTCTTGCTGTGGGATTGGCATACATTGATGATATGAAACGAAGGATATTGCCTTGGAACCCAAACCTTCGCAGGGTGCGAAATAAGAAGTTCCACTGGACCCTATCAAAGGCCTTCTCGGCATCTAAGGCCAAGAAGGCTGAGGGTTGTTTTGAATTCTCTATAGAGGTGATTAGATCCAGGGCTCTCCTAGTGGCGTCAGCCGTATTACGGCCCTGGGATGAACCCTGCCTGATCAGGGTGGATTAATTTGGTGATGTAATTTTTGATTCTATTAGCTGCTATTTTAGCTAAGAATTTCGTGTCCGAATTCAGGAGGGAGATCGGCCTATAGTTCTTGGTATCTGCCGGGTCTCCCTTTCCTTTGGGTATCACCGTAATAACAGCTTCGAGCATTTCAGGTGGTAGGTGTCCGTGGGTAGCAGAGTAATTGGCCAATCTGGTAACATACGGGGACAATAAATCTGTGAAGATTTTGTAGAGCTCATTTTGGAATCCGTCAGGACCGGGTGATTTGCCTACTTTCGATTGTCCTATGACTTCTGAAATCTCAGATGTCGTGAACGGTAAGTTGAGGTCCAATAAGTCACGATCTGTAAGTGAGGGCAGGTCAAGGTTGGTTAGGTAGTCAGTGATATCTTGATCCGAGGGTTCCAAAGTGGAGGGGTTATTTTTCAAATTGTAGAGGGAGGTGTAGAAGTGAGCAAAGGTATCGGCTATATCCTTCGGGTGTTTAAGAGTTTGGCCAAGGGGTTCCTAATCTCTTTAATTCTGGATTTCAGCTTCTGGTGTTTAATTTTTGCTGCTAGGAGTTTGGAGGGTCTATCATCAGAAAAGTAATGGTTGGTTTTGAGAATTTGGGAGATCCTGTCATATTCGGAGGATAAGAGGGATTTTAATTCTGACCTGAGTTTCAAAATGTCCAAGGAGAGATCGGGACTAGGACTAGATGTTTGCTTTTGTTCCAGATTGTGTATGTGGTTCACCAAGGTTTGTGTTTTTTCTCTGTTTTTCCTGTTATGCTGTGCGTTCAGTTGTATCATTTTGCCTCTAAGAACAGCTTTGAAAGCGGACCAGAGTATAGGGGTTGAAACATCCTCCGTATCATTTACCTTGAAGTAGTCTACTATGGTTTTTTCGATTTCCTTTTTATATGCTGGGTGAGTGTATAGTAGACTGTTGTTTCTCCAAAGTCTTTGAGAGGTTACTATCGGGCCAATCTTGAGTTCGAAAGTAACAGGTGAATGGTCGGACCAAGTTCTAGTACCAATTGAGACCTTGAGAAACTTGGAAAGGGTGAAAATGTTGGTGAGGATAAGGTCAATTCTAGAGTAAGATTGGTGGCGTTTGGAAAAATATGTGAATTCTAAAGACGTGGAATTGAGACAACGAAAGGTGTCGTATAGATCGTTCTTAATCAGCCATGGATCCAGTGACTCCAAATGCTGTCTGGATTTGGTAGAGGAGTCAAGTGATCCATTGGGAACTATGTTGAAGTCCCCGAAGATCACCAGCTCTCCCTTTTGGTTAGTGTTGACAATCCTCATAAGCTTGTTTAGGAATGTTACTTGCCCTTTGTTTGGGGCGTAGACATTGACTAGGGTAAAAATATGGTCATTTAGTTTGCATATTAGAATCAAATATCTGCCGTTCGGGTCCTCAAATGTGGAGATTTCCTCGAAGGAGATAGTGTTCTTGATCATTAGAGCTACTCCCCATTTCTTTTTCGAGTTGTTTACACAACGAATGTTTTGGAAGTTTTTGTTGCTGAATTTCGGTGGCTTAAGGGAAGAGAACTTAGTCTCCTGCAGACCTACTACATCTGCCCCGGTCTCTCTAAGAAGTTTCCACAGAAAATATCTCCTCTGGGGAGAATTAAGGCCGTTAACGTTCTGTGACAAGAATTTAAGTGACATACCCTACAATTGTCGTGACGAAGAAAGGGCTCAGAGTGTGAGAGCGACTAGATAAGGGGATCCTTTCCATTGTTAGCGCAAACAATACATTGGTGGTAGAACTGAAAACTTTCTCTAAATATATTTTAGTGCCAGGTGAAAAGTGTAAACTTGTGACCACAACTTGACCCATAACGGAGGGAATCTAATTAAGATTACGCTGAACTACCTCCTTGGGTGGCTAAAGTTATGGCTATTCTCTTCAGCCTTTCTGTTATGGATATGATCCAATTAAGATATGATGATTCCTAGATCCCTAAGAACCCTCATTCCCTCTTCTACTTCAAGTATAGTTGTGGATTTCCCCTGATGGTGGAGAATAACTTTGGTGGGATTGAATCCCCATCTGTATTGGACACGGTTGTTTTGGAGCAGGTTAGTGATTGGGGTAAGTCTCCTCCTCTGGAGCATGGTTTCTCTGGAGAGGTCCGCAAAGACCTTGATATTGTCGTAGGGTCCAGGGAGAGTTTTTTTTAATCGAAGATAGTCCAGAAGTTGTTCTTTGACATGGAAGAAATGAAATTTCATTATGACGTCCCTGGGGGTCTCAGGTTTCAGGGATTTAGGCTTGGGTAGGCGGTGGATCCTGACCACCGTTGTGTCGAGATCCGTCAGGGTAGGGATCGTGCGTTTTAGGAGATCCTTAATGTACGGTCCCAGTTGGTCGCTTTTTACAGACTCTGGGATTCCCCTAAACTTAAGGTTCTGTCTCCTGTCCCTATCCTCCAGGTCCGTCATTTTATTTTTCACCGTTCTAAGTTCTTCTTTGAGTAGATGGTGCTCTTTTTCCAGTTTGTCATGTTTATTCTTCAAGTCAAAGATGTCTGACTCGTTTTTGTCAGTCCTGTGGGAGACCGAATCTAGAGAAATCTGGAGTTGATCGAATCTGGAGTCTAACTTCTGACTGAATGCGGAGAAAATACCTTTGAAGAAATTCTGGTCGATGGGTTGGGTCCAGTCGAATGTGTCCAACGGATTGGATCCCGATATGGGTGGGCCTTCCTTCCTCATACGCTGCTTAGCAGGACTTGCGCTGGGAGAAGCCTCAGCCTCCTCATCTGAGCCGTCCAGAACTGCCAGTTTCTGCAAGGAGGTCTTCTTTGTGGCCATTTCCTTCCTTGTTTGTTTCAGAGTTTGCAGGTCGTCGGATTTACAATCGTCCATTTGTTCCTGTACCTGGGGCCAAGGGTCCTTTTGTTGTGGCCTGGGGGACCTTGATCGGTGTTTCTGCGTCGAGCGCATTACCTTGGATTCTGAGAGAA
Source organism: Allobates femoralis (assembly GCA_033576535.1). Lineage (NCBI taxonomy): Eukaryota > Metazoa > Chordata > Amphibia > Anura > Aromobatidae > Allobates > Allobates femoralis. The sequence continues at coordinate 271,159,603 of JARQOC010000005.1, read as the reverse complement.
TGGGTTTGGATTTTCCAGTGTTTGTTTTAGGAGTGGTCATATTAAAGTAGGTAAGCTTAACAGGAGGAGCGGGCACCCACGTGTACTAGATTGCTTACTGACTGGTATAAGGTCAGTCAGGGGTTTGAGAGTTCAAAATGGAGGTGTTATAATGGTTAAAGGGGGTGGTTCAGTTCTGGGTAAGAATGTTTAAGCTAGATACAAGTGAGAACAGGTAATTGGACTGCTAGAATCCCGAGCCTAGGGGTGTAGGGTTGTATGTGTATCCTTAATCCCCTGTTGTCCAAAGTGGTATCCCTGTGCTCAGAGTGAAGTCAGAGTACTTCGAGTGAGAGGGAGTATCAGGGGTTACCTAGTCAGCCGAAAGGCTGAGTCAAAGGGTCTGATAATCTTGTAGGTTCACTGACAATGGAGGTTATATGATGGTGTTGTAGAGGTTGGGGTTAAGGCAGGTTGACCAGTGGACACTAGCTGGCTATAATCTCAACTATTAATCCAAATTCCCCAGGTGATTGAACAGGTGGAATATCGCCTTTCCCAAATGCAATAGGGAGCCCACAATCTATCCCCACGTATTACGGAGCGATTAATTATACACCACTATAGCTGTGCACACGGCAGAAAATCAGGTTGAGAAATTCTGTAATGCTAGTATTTCAATAAATTGTTAAGACAATAGTTTCATCAGGGGGAAAGGGCTGTGATATATTATGCTTACAAATTGTAGATTGGTTCAAGTAACAGCGAGCCAGAGGTAGGTAGTGGTATCTTAGTACAGAGTATGTTTCAGACTTATAAAGGCTGTTTCTCACTAGTTAACAGAGGTATAATTAATGATTTGAATGGTTAAGGTGTGACAGTGGGCACTCCATATACTAAGTGTGAGAAGGCAGAATGTTCCTAAGGAAACAGAGGCACACTGTCCTTTGTAGGGGAAGGACCCTCGTTGGAGTATGACGTGTTTCTATGTGAGAAGTGACCAAGAAGTAGGCAAATAAGATATAACTTATCTATTACAATACCAGTGCAGACAAAGATGTACCTCAGCCGTTTCAGTAGTGGAGAAAAGTAGTATATAACAAAGAGGTTAGCCAATAGTCGTGCAGTTAGAAGCAATTAAAGGGTAGATTAAAGTAGAAGTAGTGAAACAATCCAGTCTGCTGAAGTATGAAGTGAGCCAGTAAAAGTAAAGGAGGGGGGGGTAGTAGTGTGGAGAAGCAAGATAAGATAAGAAGAGAGAAAGCAATAGTCGTGGGGTTGGGGATATGGGGTTTAAAGATGTGTTAGGAGTGAGTTAAAATAGTACTAGTGTAGTACTTTGTCTCCAGGTAAGAGGTGAAGCACAGAAGTGAGGAATCAAGGAGAATTAGTGTTGAGTTAGAATGAGGGGAGAAAGGGAGGAGAGAAGACGTTTGCAGAAAGTAATAAGGTAGAGAGGTCTAAAACATTCAGGAGAACCACAAATTAGAAACCAGTCTTACATGTACGAACTTATACCATAAAAGGAGACGGTGAGGAAGAATGATCCCAAATGAGGACCTCACAAAGGTCCCCTTCTAGAGGTGTACAGAGAGTAGGTCCCGACGTCGTCCAGTGATCTTTGCAGTGAGTAACAATCTCAAAAGCAGGGTGGAAGTAGATCCAGATGTGTCCAGGTGTACTTCAAGGGTCTCCACCAATTAACCCAAGTCGCAGAAGGTGATGCTGGGGTTCAGATGAAGAGGGGTCTCAGGGAAGTGTCTCACTGGTTGAACCCCATCGACCGTGATGTCAGATGGACAGACTCCAGATGTCGTCCAGTTAGGTGTACAGTACTAGGTAGACTCCAGAGCTTAAACTAGGTGAGTCGTGGTGGGAGCAGTGGGTCTTCTCGAGCTGTTCTGTGGTACAGAAAGGAGGGGGCTGGGTGCAGATGGGAGGTAGGTATCCCTGTCACAATGTGCTGCACTGTGAATGATGAGCCGCTGTCACATTGAAAGTCGCAGCAGTGCTGCAGATGGGAGGGGGGGGGCTCCAGAGGCACAGAGATCCTCGGAACAGTTCAGCTCAGGGCACTCACCGCAACCCGCGCCGCCAATAGTCAGAGTCTCAAATGCAGGGAACAGGCATCGGGTGCTCAGGTATAGCCCACCCACGGCACCAGTCTCTGAGGGTGCAGGGTCCACAGCTGAGGCAAGGGGGAATATACCACCTCCTCTGCTGCAATTAAGGGTTATGATGGAGGTGAACAGCTTTGCAGGGGAGCCTCGAAACAGACATGTGCAGTTACAGACCAGAGACGGTTACCATGACAACCCCTCAGGCCAGGCCTCTGGGAGCAGCAGTAATGGAGGGAAACCGAGATTGCTTGCTTACCAGCTCCTCTGGGCCCCGGAGGTCCAATCCAGTTGTAAAATAGGAATCAAACAATTTCAATAAAGAGTCAGGTCCTGAAGATCCCTACATGATCACACAGAAGTGGGATCCAGCGTTGTATTCCACATGGGGGGTTCCAAACTCGGTAATCCAGAGAGAAATGAAGCTGGAAATAATCCAAAGGGATCCAGAAGGGTTCAGAGGTGTAATCCAAGTGGATCTAGTTGATTTGATGAGAATTCTGGCCCAGGATCAGGCCAGATTCCTGTAGATTTAGGCTGGAGAGCAGGAGCCTCACCTAAGTGTGTCTGCTCAGCATGAGGTCCCAAGCCACGCCCCCCCAGTAGAGCAGATAGTGATATAGGCAGTGTAGCATTAATAGAATAGAAAGGGTTAATATTAAAAAGGCCGTAGTAGAGAACATAGTGAGATAGGCAGTGTAGCAGTAATAGAATAGAAAGGGTTAATACTAAAATAGCCGTAGTACAGCAGATAGTGAGATAGGCAGTGTGGCAGTAATAGAATAGAAAGGGTTAATATTAAAATGGCAGTAGTAGAGCAGATAGTGAGATAGGCAGTGTGGCAGTAATAGAATAGAAAGGGTTAATATTAAAATGGCAGTAGTAGAGCAGATAGTGAGATACACAGTGTAACATTAATAGAATAGAAAGGGTTAATATTAAAATGGCCATAGTACAGCAGATAGTGAGATAGGCAGTGTAGCAGTAATAAAATAAATGGGTTAAAATTAAAATGGCCGTAGTAGAGAACATAGTGAGATAGGCAGTGTAGCAGTAATAGAATAGAAGGGGTTAATATTACAATGGCCTTAGTACTGCACATAGTCAGATAGCAAATAGAGGAGAATTGGAATAGAAGGGGTTAATCAAGTATGAAAAGAAGAGGGCACTATGGATAAATGTAGCTGATATATAATGTGTAAAAAGAAAGAGTTAATATAAGCATAGGCATTAGGAATATATAGTCTGATGTGAGAATGTACTGTGAAAACAGCTTTTTCACTTTTACATTGTTCAGCATTTCAAATTTCCCGCTCTAAGATGGCCGAGGGGAAATCTTCATTCATAAAATGGCGCTAGACTTCAGCCGCCGTGTGATTGGCCAGCGTAATCTTCATACACATGGCGCCGTGAATCCGGTTGGTCGGCGCAATTGTGTGAAGATGCCGCTGTCCAATCACAACTCAGCGGGGCGGAGCTACAAACTTACAGCCGGCCGAACGGCATATCCGAAAATCGTACCAGGCGCTCGGCCAGAAAAATTTCGAAGTCCCCGCTGAGCGGCGACCAATCGGAATCAAAGCGCCATAAAGAAGAACCAATCAGAATCGCGGCTTATTTCTCAATGGATGTCTACGGGAAGTCGACATCCAATGAGAATCGCGGCGGGAAGTTTGAAAAAGCACGGAACTTTCCTTGCCGAGCCCCTGGAGCGATTTTCGGACACGGCGTTCGGGAGAGTGGAAGTCTATAGCTCCGCCCCGCTGAATTGTGATAGGACAGCGGCATCTTCAGACAATAGCGCCGACCAACCGGATTGACGGCGCCATGTGTATGAAGATTCCGCTGGCCAATCACACGGCGGCTGAAGTCTAGCGCCATTTTATGAATGAAGATTTCGCGTCCGCCATCTTAGAGCGGCGAGTAGTACGGGCGGCGCGTGAATGGATGTTCGGACACAGCGGTCTCATAGACGCGGAGGCCGCTAGAAGCGCCGAAGTTTGCGCTTGTAGCGCAGAAGTCGGCGCTTGCAGCGGCGAAGTGTCCGAACAGTGGCGGACGCTCCATGCAGCGGCGATTGGCGCTGCATGGCGCAAAATAGTAAAAGTGGTGAAAAAGAAAGATAGTAAAAAAGAGGTGAAAATAAAAGTCAGCATCAGGAATATAGCTTCTGATGTGAAAAGGTAGATTGTCCAAAGGATATCTTAGCTGATCAATCGCAGATCCCGATCCGGCGCTTGCTTCCCGACGTCCCGCACGATGGATGGATATCTCGGCTCAAATGTTGTCCAACAGACGGTCCAGCGGTAGCTTCTCGTTGTCCTCGAAAGACCCTCAGGAAGGATGGATTTCTCGGCAGAAAAATACTCCAACAGATAGTCCAGCGATAGGTTCTCGTTCTCCCACAAAGAGGATTCAAAGAGGTAGAAGATTCAAATTTCGCGCGATAAATAAGCGGGCTTATCTGATTGGAGGGCGGCAACTTCAGAAAGCTGGCGCCATGAATGTCATTGGTCGCTATGTATTTTCAAAAAAGGCGCGGCGATTGTGATTGGACGGCGCCTTCCTATGGAGAGAGATAGAGAAAAGAGGCGATGTTATGGGCGAGCCGCTGGTTGCAGCGGGCAGACGACTCGGCTCAGAGCCATAATTCGACGGGACTGTAAAGTGTCAATCAGCGAGTCGCGTTAATAAATAGCGTAATAGCAACGACTGTGTGTGTTATTTTTTTTATTTTTTTTTTTTTGTTTTATTTAATTTTTTTTATAAATTTTTTGGTTTTGTTTGTTATTATTTAATAATAATTTTTTAATAATTTTTGTGATTAATAAAATTTTTATAATTTTTTTTTGATTAGTATGTTTTTTTATTTTTATTATTTGGATATAATTATGTTTAATATATTTTTTTTTTTAATTTTTTTTTTTTTTTTTTAAAATAATTGTTAATAATCGGAAAATTTTTTAAATATTTTTTTAATTTTTATTTTTAATTTTTTTATTAATATTTCTGTATGTTATTTTTAAATTATTTAATTAATTATTTGTAATTATTTATTTATTTATGTGATTTTATTTTATTTTAATTTTTTATTTTATTATTTAAATTTAGATAATTATTTGTAAAATTACAATTTTTTTTTTTTTTTGGTATGATTATTTTTGTATTATTTTTTAATTATTTTAAAAAAAATTTTTTTATTATTTATTTATTTTTTTTTTTTTAAGTAAGATGGAGACAAAGTTCTCATTCAGGTCCGCCTTTTTTCAATTTTTTTCGAATTATTTTTATTTAATTATTTATTATTTTTTAATGATTTTTTTATTATTTTTTTATTATTTTTAAATGATTATTTTTATTATTTAATTTATTTATTTTTTTTAGGTTAGACGGAGAGACAGTTCTCATTCAGGTCCGACCTTTTTTTTTTTTTTTTTAATATTATTTTTATTTAATTATTTATTATTTTTTAATGATTTTTTTATTATTTTTTTATTATTTTTAAATGATTATTTTTATTATTTAATTTATTTATTTTTTTTAGGTTAGACGGAGAGACAGTTCTCATTCAGGTCCGACCTTTTTTTTTTTTTTTTAATATTATTTTTATTTAATTATTTATTATTTTTTAATGATTTTTTTATTATTTTTTTATTATTTTTAAATGATTATTTTTATTATTTAATTTATTTATTTTTTTTAGGTTAGACGGAGAGACAGTTCTCATTCAGGTCCGACCTTTTTTTTTTTTTTTTTAATATTATTTGTATGTAATTATTTATTATTTTTTAATGATTTTTTTATTATTTTTTTATTATTTTTAAATGATTATTTTTATTATTTAATTTATTTTTTTTTTTTAGGTTAGACGGAGAGACAGTTCTCATTCAGGTCCGACCTTTTTTTTTTTTTTTTTAATATTATTTTTATTTAATTATTTATTAATTTTTAATGATTTTTTTATTATTTTTTTATTATTTTTAAATGATTATTTTTATTATTTAATTTATTTATTTTTTTTAGGTTAGAGGGAGAGACAGTTCTCATTCAGGTCCGACCTTTTTTTTTTTTTTTTAATATTATTTTTATTTAATTATTTATTATTTTTTAATGATTTTTTTATTATTTTTTTATTATTTTTAAATGATTATTTTTATTATTTAATTTATTTTTTTTTTTTAGGTTAGACGGAGAGACAGTTCTCATTCAGGTCCGACCTTTATTTTTTTTTTTTTAATATTATTTTTATTTAATTATTTATTATTTTTTAATGATTTTTTTATTATTTTTTTATTATTTTTAAATGATTATTTTTATTATTTAATTTATTTTTTTTTTTTAGGTTAGACGGAGAGACAGTTCTCATTCAGGTCCGACCTTTTTTTTTTTTTTTTTTAATATTATTTTTATGTAATTATTTATTATTTTTTAATGAATTTTTTATTATTTTTTTATTATTTTTAAATGATTATTTTTATTATTTAATTTATTATTTTTTTTTTTTAAGACAGAGTGAGACGCAGTTCTCATTGCGGTCCGCCTTTTTTTTTCCCCATTAACATACATTACTGGTGTGTCGGCGATTTTATGGCCGGGCACCTGGTTCTATTAGTCGGCCCTAAAATCGCGGACACACCGCTAATGCATGTCTATGGGCAGTGAGCTCGAATTCTGATTGGTCGGCGTTCAATCCGAAATCGGGCTGACTGGGCATAGAGATGCATTAGCGGTGTGTCCTCGATTTTAGGGCCGAGAAATAGAACCAGATGGGCGGGCATAAAATCGCCGACCACCGGTAATGTATGTCAATGGGTAAAAATAAGTCGGACCTGAATGAGAACTGCGTGTCAGTTGTGAGGGGCTCTTCTGATTGGCTGAGGGCAGTATACATCGACCAATCAGAAGAGGGCCTCAGATCTGATTGAGATACAATGGGGGATTTTAGTTCCATTGTATGTGAATGAGAACGAAGAGGACGTCGGAAGTGGAAGATCCCCGGGGCCGGACGAAGAGGCAGAGATGGCGAAAAGAAGACAGAAGACCCCCGGGGCCGGACGAAGAGGCGGAGATGGCGGAAAGAATACAGAAGACCACCGGGGCCGGAGGAAGAGGACGGCTGGCCGGACGGAGGACTTGTGGATCGGACGGACGATCAGATGACTTGAAGGCATGTAAGTGATCGACGGGGACGTTAGCTAGGGCACGGCGGGGGTTAGAGGTGTAGGAGCTTAGGTGACAGCGGCGTTAGGTTAGGGACCTGCGAGGGCTTAGGGTGTAGGGCTTTAGCGAGAGGGGCAGGGGAGAGCGGCGGGAGGTCAGGGGCGGCGGTGCCTTAGGGCATAGGCGTCGGGGCTTAGGGGTATGGGCGGGTGGGGTGCGGCGGTGTTAGCGACAGCGGCGGGCATAGATGGGGCGGGTCGGGGCTTAGGGTATAGGGGTGCGGCGGTGTTAGCGACAGCGGCGGGCATAGATGGGGCGGGTCGGGGCTTAGGGTATAGGGGTGCGGCGGTGTTAGCGACAGCGGCGGGCATAGATGGGGCGGGTCGGGGCTTAGGATATAGGGGTTCGGCGGTGTTAGCGACAGCGGCGGGCATAGATGGGGCGGGTCGGGGCTTAGCGGCGGGCATAGATGGGGCGGGTCGGGGCTTAGGGTATAGGGGTTCGGCGGTGTTAGCGACAGCGGCGGGCATAGATGGGGCGGGTCGGGGCTTAGGGTATAGGGGTGCGGCGGTGTTAGCGAGAGCGGCGGGCATAGATGGGGCGGCGGCGGGCATAGATGGGGCGGGTCGGGGCTTAGGGTATAGGGGTGCGGCGGTGTTAGCGACAGCGGCGGGCATAGATGGGGCGGGTCGGGGCTTAGGGTGTAGGGGTGCGGCGGTGTTAGCGACAGCGGCGGGCATAGATGGGGCGGGTCGGGGCTTAGGGTATAGGGGTTCGGCGGTGTTAGCGACAGCGGCGGGCATAGATGGGGCGGGTCGGGGCTTAGGGTATAGGGGTGCGGCGGTGTTAGCGACAGCGGCGGGCATAGATGGGGCGGCGGCGGGCATAGATGGGGCGGGTCGGGGCTTAGGGTATAGGGGTGCGGCGGTGTTAGCGACAGCGGCGGGCATAGATGGGGCGGGTCGGGGCTTAGGGTGTAGGGGTGCGGCGGTGTTAGCGACAGCGGCGGGCATAGATGGGGCGGGTCGGGGCTTAGCGGCGGACATAGATGGGTCGGGGCGCGGCGGGCATAGGCGGCGGGCATAGATGGGGCGGGTCGGGGCTTAGGGTATAGGGGTTCGGCGGTGTTAGCGACAGCGGCGGGCATAGATGGGGCGGGTCGGGGCTTAGGATATAGGGGTTCGGCGGTGTTAGCGACAGCGGCGGGCATAGATGGGGCGGGTCGGGGCTTAGCGGCGGGCATAGATGGGGCGGGTCGGGGCTTAGGGTATAGGGGTTCGGCGGTGTTAGCGACAGCGGCGGGCATAGATGGGGCGGGTCGGGGCTAAGGCTATAGGGGTGCGGCGGTGTTAGCGACAGCGGCGGGCATAGATGGGGCGGGTCGGGGCTTAGGGTGTAGGGCTGCGGCGGTGTTAGCGACAGCGGCGGGCATAGATGGGGCGGGTCGGGGCTTAGCGGCGGACATAGATGGGTCGGGGCGCGGCGGGCATAGGCGGCGGGCATAGATGGGGCGGCGGCGGGCATAGATGGGGCGGGTCGGGGCTTAGGGTATAGGGGTGCGGCGGTGTTAGCGACAGCGGCGGGCATAGATGGGGCGGGTCGGGGCTTAGGGTATAGGGGTGCGGCGGTGTTAGCGAGAGCGGCGGGCATAGATGGGGCGGCGGCGGGCATAGATGGGGCGGGTCGGGGCTTAGGGTATAGGGGTGCGGCGGTGTTAGCGACAGCGGCGGGCATAGATGGGGCGGGTCGGGGCTTAGGGTGTAGGGGTGCGGCGGTGTTAGCGACAGCGGCGGGCATAGATGGGGCGGGTCGGGGCTTAGCGGCGGACATAGATGGGTCAGGGCGCGGCGGGCATAGGCGGCGGGCATAGATGGGGCGGCGGCGGGCATAGATGGGGCGGGTCGGGGCTTAGGGTATAGGGGTGCGGCGGTGTTAGCGACAGCGGCGGGCATAGATGGGGCGGGTCGGGGCTTAGGGTATAGGGGTGCGGCGGTGTTAGCGACAGCGGCGGGCATAGATGGGGCGGCGGCGGGCATAGATGGGGCGGGTCGGGGCGTAGGGTGTAGGGGTGCGGCGGTGTTAGCGACAGCGGCGGGCATAGATGGGGCGGGTCGGGGCTTAGGGTAAGAGCGGCAGGAGAGTGTAGTGTACAGCGCGATGGTATACTACAGTCCCATGGCGCTTATGGTCATGGGACTGTAGTATACTATAGCGGTGTAGAGTAGAGTAGTAGGGGCTTAGTAGGGGATTGTGTGTCTTGTAGTAGGGGCTTCTGTGTCTTGGTTGGCGGGGTAGTGTGTAAGAGCGGCAGGAGGCTGTAGTGTAGAACGCGATGGTATACTACAGTGCCATGGCGCTTATGGGCATGGGACTGTAGTATACTATAGCGGTGTAGAGTAGAGTAGTAGAGGGTTCTGTGTGTTGGTTAGTGCTGGGTGGCAGCGACTGTAAGAGCGGCAGGAGGCTGTAGTGTACAACGCGATGGTATACTACAGTCCCATGGCGCTTATGGGCATGGGACTGTAGTATACTATAGCGGTGTAGAGTAGAGTAGTAGAGGCTTCTGTGGCTTGGTTGGTGGGTGGCAGCGACTCGCAATGCCCGCTTCGCGGGCATTGCTTCGCGATGCTGCAACGACTCGCAATGCCCGCTTTGCGGGCATTGCTTCGTGAGTCGCCTTGGCCGCTACGCGGCCACGGGGAGAGGTCCAGGAGAAGCAGCTCGGACTCGCTAACCAAGCCACCGGAAGCAGCGCCGCTCCGACGGAAGTCGCTACGGCAATTATATAATAGATAGAGCAGAGGTCGCCAACTCCAGGCCTCAAGGGCCACCAACAGTGCAGGATTTCAGGATTTCCTTAGTATTGCACAGGTGCTAATGTGATCATCTGCACAGGTAATGATTCCAAGCCTTGTGCAATACTAAGGAGAGCCTGAAAACCTGCACTGTTGGCGGCACTTGAGGCCTGGATTTGGGGACCTCTGATATAGAGTCACTACAACCAGACTGATCTATATCAAGAGTTTATTTCTGTTACTATTGATGAATATGGCTTACAGCCAATGAAACCCCAAAAGTATTTTTCTCAGAAAATTAGACTAATTAACACAAAACACTTGCAAAGTGTTTAAAATGGTCTCTAAGGGTGGCTTCAGACTGCGGCATGATCCGGTTCTGTCCGGGAGGACCCAGACCGGATCAACACACAGGACTGGGGGGCTATTATGCCCTCTGGTCCTGTGTGCAGCGCACGCAGTTGCAGCCGCTGACAGGTCAGGACCGCAGGCGCCGAGGTTTCAGATTAAGATCCTTTCTCAAGCCTGAGAATGTGAAGTGAAGCTGCTTATTACATAGCTATAAAGATTGCATGTGAATTTCACAGCTGTAATTAATTAATGTAATAAGTCCATGCAGGATCACACTCACATTCCAGAAAGTGCAAACAACATGAACAATATGACAACATTAAAAAAGAAAAAAGCATAATATCTAGAGAAAATAATAATGATTAACACTTATAAACAATTACAAAAAAATATTACAAAGGAAATTATGTATAAAAAGGGGAAAAAAAAATTCTATATACAAAAACCATAAAATTGATAAACATCTAAGAGTACTAAATTTATAAGCATTGAAAATTGCTAATGCATAAAAAACTGATGCACAGACACTGATCGGCAGCAGAATGTAAATTAGAGGAAAATATAAAACTCACCAGTAATTTTACCGCAAAGTAAAACAAGAGGATCAGTAATGGAACATTAAATCACGTCTGAGATTCAATACAAAGGGATATCTAGTCCCCACCACAAAAATCCAGAATGTTTCCCGTGTGAATAGCGCTCGAATATTGTCTCCACCCCGGCCAAAAGAGGTTAATTTTTCAATTCCTAACAGTTGTACTGGCAACTTCTGTCGTGTTGTTGTTGTTCCGGGGAACTGTTCATCAGCTGATGAATGATCAAAATCTCTCTCCCTAAGTGAGGTGGGAAAGAAATTATCACTGGGGAGAATTGTTATCCTGCTATCTAGTCCGGGGAACTGTTGCCTGCTTTCTGCCTGCGGGCACCAGCCTGCTTCTTCCAGCCTGTTGTAATGCTAACTCCCCTGTGCACTGCTGTCCTCGCTCTGCATGTCTTCCTGCCAGGCTGGGTCAGTTACTGGATCATCCACCACGTCGTCTTCCACTTCCGCACCCTGGTCCTCCTCCTGACTTTCTGGCAATTGTGTCTCATCATCGTTCACCTTTTGTTGAGACACGTTCCCACCGTTGCCTCCGTGAGACCGTGGCTGCTCAAATATTTGGGTGTCGGTACATACGATCTCCTCATGACCCACTTCAACTGGAGCAGGTGAGAGGCAAGAATCTAAGAATGGATAAGTGAACAGCTCTTCAGAGTGTCCAAGTGTGGGATCAGTTATGTCCGGGTCCGGGCACTCGGCATGGTGGGAGGAAGGAGGATCAGGGTGTGGAATGTGCGGTCCAGTTTCACGGCTACTGACACTTGACCATGTGGAAGACAGGGTATTTGTGGTGGTGCCAGACTGACTGGAAGCATTATCCACTATCCAACTAACAACATATTGCCACTGGTCTTGGTTTAATAGTGGTGTACTGCTGTCCCCTAGAAATTGGCACAGAAAGGTCGAGCGAGATGATGTGGGCATTTGTTGTGGCGCAATTCGAGCTTGCACACGGCCTCGGCCTCTGCCTGCACCACCATCACGTCCAGTTTCTTGTCCCTTGCCACCAGCTTTGCACATTTTCAATGTTGTGCTGCCTGTATACAGCTAAACGTAGACGTCCAAAAGATGGTTTTTAGCTGCCCACTGAGATTACAGCGGTTTAATCCCGGCAGCTGGAACGGTCAGACCAAACGCTGACACATATACCGTGTTTTGGCGTATACTACTTGGAGCTACAAGCCACTCCTGCGGCACATAGATGCTAATTGAATACAGACAATAGTTGGTTTTTAGCTGGACACTGAGATTAGAGATTAAAGCCCAGCAGGGGGACTGGTCAGACGCAAACGCTGACGAGAATACCGAGTGTTTTGACGTATCTTAATTTACGCTACAACCTACTCCTGCTGCACTAAGATGCTAAATGAATGCAGACAAGAGTTGGTTTTTAGCTGGACACTGAGATTAGAGATTAAGGCCCTGCAGGTGGACTGGTCAGGCACAAACACTGACGAGAATACCGAGTGTTTTGGCGCATCCTAATTTACGCTACAACCTACTCCTGCTGCACCAATGTGTCGCCCCAGAGTGTGGGGTACTTGGGTATCAGGCAGCAAAGGGGTTAATTGTGTCACGGGGAATGGCGGCCGCGCCTGATCCTGTATCCTGGGGACTATTCTCTTGAAAAGGGGGAAATTATTTACAGGTTTGTCGTGACGCCACCTGCAGTACCTGGTGAGATGTCACCAGCGCCGCCACAGTCCTCCGGAGGTCGGTGGTATTGTGGCAATGATGGTATAGTCCTCCGCAGGCAGGACTGAGACCTCCGGGGCAGCATAGTGAGGGTGAGCAGGTTGTAGTGGAGCTGAAATTGTACAGGGAGATTTGGGAAAGTCTATAGAGGGGCACGGTGAGTGGAGGAGAAGGATGCACGCGCACAGAAGTAGTCTCTTTTACCTTTTTACTGGTGTTAAGCAGGTAAACGATCCAGGTCACTGATGGGTGCTCAGGCTGCACAGTGAGTTCCCACAGCAAGTGGGTATAAGACCTCCTCTGATTGTGTAGTTACTGAAGCACAGCCTGCTGTAGCCTGACTTACCTCCACTCTCTCTCTTGCCTGTCTCTTTCTCCTCCTGTGCGGTCTCCGGGATGACCCTCTCTGGACACTGCAGCGGCTTGCTGTTCCTGGCTGCCTCTCTTGACCCTCCTGGGAGACCTGGTAGCTGAAGCTTCCACGGTGCGACAGGGTTTTCTGTGGGCCTATAGTTCCCCACAGGTGCGGATCCCCAATATCCGGCTTTCTCCTGGAAAGAACTCCCTCTGAGCTACTTGTTCCCTGCTTCTGTCCTGCTCTGAGCTCCCTACCTTCAGTCCCACTTAGGCTGTGGGATGCTGAAGGGCCACTCAGGGTAACTGGCACAGGCCTGAACGCAGCACCGACCACCAGGACTTCCTTGCAGCTTTCTACCATCTGCACACACTCTGACTAGCTCCTCCCCAGCAGCAGTATATATAGGGGATCTTGCCTAAGGGCAGCAAGTTGGGCTCCCCCTACTGTGCCGGGGTGGAAGGTGTTGTTCGTAGTAGGTACCTGCAGTTAAAACCCAGCTGTGCATTAGGGAGATCCGTGGTTACCTGCATCAGCAGGGCGCCACTCTAAGATGCAAAATGAATGCAGACAAGAGTTGTTTTTTAGCTGGACACTGAGATTAGAGATTAAGGTCCTGCAGTTGGACTGGTCAGACACAAATGCTAACGAGAATACCGAGTGTTTTGGCGTATCCTAATTTACGCTACAACCTACTACTGCTGCACTAAGATGCTAAATGAATGCAGACAAGAGTTGGTTTTTAGCTGGACACTGAGATTAGAGATTAAGGCCCTGCGGGTGGATTGGTCAGACACAAACGCTGACGAGAATACCGAGTGTTTTGGCATATCCTAATTTACGTTACAATCTACTCTTGTTGCACTAAGATGTTAAATGAATGCAGACAAGAGTTGGTTTTTAGCTCGACACTGAGATTAGAGATTAAGGCCCTGCAATTGGACTGGTCAAATTCAAATGCTGATGAGAATACCGAGTGTTTTGGCGTATCCTACTTTACACTACAACCTACCCTGCCTATAGAGAGCTAAATTATTCCCTAAAAGCACTGTTTTGGGATGGATGTGATTTCCATCCTGTACACCAGCCCAGATGTGATGCAGGCTGGTATACTGGCACAACGAAGTTTGCTATAAACCCTGCCTCCCTGCCTGCCTGTATACAGTTCTATCAGTCCTCAGAAGGACTGTTGTGGTAATTGTATAGGCAGCCCTGTGCCTACACTAGCTGAAAGGCCAGAAATCTGACAAGCATACTCGCTCATCCCTAATAATGACTTTTGGGTTTTCATTGACTGTAACCCATAATCATCGACATTAATAAAAATACACTTGAAATAAATCACTCTGTTTGTAATGACTCTATATAATTTATGCATTTCGCTTTATGTATTGAATTACTGAAATAAATTAACTTTTTGATGATATTCTAATTCATTGAGATGTGCCTGTATATTGTGTGAAGAAAAAACAAAAGTCAGATTTAATTGATAGTGAGAGAGAAATAAGAAAGCAGATCTAGTCTGTCAGGCAAGAAGAGGAAAGATCACATGGTTGGCCACAGGATATATTTGACTATAGTGCTGCTGCAATAAAGGTGAATCATATGCTTCATAATAGAGAATATAATGAGAAAGCATAAGGACCAGGCAAGCACCATGCAATGCAAATTTCACAAGTCTGCGATGGTGGTCTGAGAAAATATGATGAAGCTTTGACTCTAATATTGTCAGAAAAAGTGTTGGCTTAAGTTTTCAAAAAGTGGACAGTAGAAAATTGAAAAGGGGTAATGGGAGTACTGAGATGAAAGTCAGTAGACTATGCTCTAATGGGTTCAAAGGGGTCTGGAGGAAACAAGGGAAAAAGGGGATAATGGATTTAGATATTTAAAGAACTGTCAAGTTTGGTGGAGGAAGTCTGATTATATTGGGTTGTTTAAGAGCAAAAAGGCAATCGACACTTGACAAGGACCAATGGTGGTCTCAATGCTGAGCTATAAGAGAGTATCCTACACACTTGAATACTATGGGTATTAAAAGGATGACATAATATTCCAGCAGGGCCACTAACCGAAGTACATGACAAGGCTGGAGAATAGATGGTTCCATGACATTGAGGAAGAGGTGCTGGATTGGCCTCACAGTCGCCAGACCTCAACAAAATTAAACATTTGTGGCCAGAGTTTAAGAAAATCATACCTAAGAAATACATACCCAAGTGAAACGATTAGAATGCACCAACATATGGAACATGTAAAAGAGACTTAGGATCAAATTTCAGTTGAGACATGCTTGAAAATGATTTAAAGCATGGCCAGTAGGAAATGTTAAAGGTTGATTTACAGTTGCCGCAGTCCCACGAATAGAACTGTTCATTTGACAAATAAAGGTTTACAGATAGATGAGGACTCCGGTGGTCATTCTGGCAGTGCAGTAAGACCCTCTCTCTTCTCCTGGTTTATGAACGAATCTATTCACACGTCTGCTGCAGACATCTGTTTACAAGCTACAAAAACTGTTGTGTCTCACACAATCACATAAGGTGAGTTAATTCATTTATTACATTTCCATTTGGTCCTGCTGGGAATGACCCTATTTGCACCTCCTTTTTTTAACCAGGTCTTCTGACCAGTCTCCAGAGTGGATTGGTGATTTATTTCTGTCAAAGTTTGATTTACAAAATAATGACAATAGAATAAACATTTTAATTTAGATGTTTATGCGCAAAACAGTAACAACGCAGTGACACGGCAAGAACTTGCACAACTGATCATATGCTAAATAGTTGCAAGTCAAATTAAAGTACCGTATATACTCGTGTATAAGCCGACCTGTGTATAAGCCGATCCCCCTACTTTTGCCCCCAAAACCTGGGAAAACCTATTGACTTGTGTATAAGCCGAGGGTGGACCCCAGCACAGGTATACAGCCCCCAGCAGTGTGGTATACAGCAGCCTCCCCAGTGGTAGTATACAGCAGCCTCCCCAGTGGTATATACAGGCCCCAGTGCTATATACAGCCCCCAGCAGTGTGGTATACAGGCCCCCCCAGTGGTATATACAGGCCCCAGCAGTGTTACAGCAGCAGCCCCAGTGGTAAATACAGCAGCAGACCCAATGGTATATACAGCAGCAGCCTCAGAGGTATATATAGCAGCAGCCCCAGAGATATATATAGCAGCAGCCCCAGAGGTATATATAGCAGCAGCCCCAGAGGTATATACAGCAGCAGCCTCAGAGGTATATATAGCAGCAGCCCCAGAGGTATATATAGCAGCAGCCTCAGAGGTATATATAGCAGCAGCCCCAGAGGTATATACAACAGCAGCCCCAGAGGTATATACAGCAGCAGCCCCAGAGGTATATACAGCAGCAGCCCCAGAGGTATATACAGCAGCAGCCCCAGAGGTATACATAGCAGCAGCCCAGAGGTATATATAGCAGCAGCCCCAGAGGTATACATGACGCCCACTCGCTCGCCACCATCAGTATACAGGTGCCCCCCCATCAGTATGCAGGGCCCCCCCTTGCAGCCCAAACCTGTAAAGTAAGATCATTATACTTACATCTGTGGCCGTCCCGCTGCCGACATCGTGCTCCTCCGGCTTCATCCGACTTCTTCCGGCTTCCCCCTGGCGCAGACAATGATGTCATTGCCTGCGCCCATCAGAGGAAGCCGGAAGAAGACGGATGAAGCCGAAGGAGCGCGATGTCGGCAGCGGGGACGGCCACATGTGTAAGTATAATGATCTTACTTTACCAGTGTTGGGCTGCAAGGGGGGCACTGGATACTGATGGGGGGCGCCTGTATACTGATGGTGGCGGGCGGGCGGCCGGCCTGTGTACTCGGCGTATATACTCGCGTATAAACCGAGGGGGTAGTTTTCAGCCCAATTTTTGGGCTGAAAAACTCGGCTTATACGCGAGTATATACGGTATAAGACAACCAAGATGATTGTCTATAAAATGACAGTAGTTTCAAACTCAAAGCTGTAGTGGATGGTGAGATATGTATAGAGCCTTAAATTCTAAAGTTCAAAATATTGTTATTCTTTTGTTTATCAGTTTATGTCCCCTATCCTGGTATATATGTCTCCTATCACGGTATATATGTCCCCTATCCTGGTATAAAGTATACATCCCCCATCCTGTTATATATGGGACCCATCTTGGAATATATGTCCACTATTCTTGTCTATATGGGTCTTATCCTGGTATACAAATTACTTATCCTGGTATATATGCCCCACATCTTGGTGTTTATATGTCCCCCATCCTTAGTCCTGGTTTATGTGTCTCCCATTCTGATATATAAGTCCTCCATCCTGTGCCCATCTTTTTATATAAGACCCCATCCTGATATATAGCAGTAAGTTCCCCATATATATCCCACATCTTGAGCCATCCTGTTTTATGTGTCCTCCATGTGGTATATACGTCCCTCATCCTAGATTCCTTCCAAGTACATATGTTCCCCTTCTTCCAGTGTTTTTTAAAGCATAATAAAATAACATTCTATTCACCTTCAACCACTCTCAAACCCCCCCTGCTCCTCAGCTCCAACAGGTGTAAAAACTGACAGCTGACATCAGCATGCCTGCTATGGAGTTACTGCCATGTGATGCCAATGTTGCATAACAACATTGATATTAGCTGACAGCCTGTAATTGGCCTGCAGTGTGGACACATATCTGGTTTAAGTAGGCCCTGAGATTGGTGGTCCCCTCTTCAGAATGAGCCCAGCTGTGGTCACAATATCCGCAACCACAATCATCATGCCCTTCATTAGAAGCACTGTTAGTTTCAGATAAGACAATAATGACATAATAGCCTAAAGGAGGCTAGAATCTCAGAATATTTCTAAACAATTGTCAGCCAAGTTAGGACCTGGGAACCAGATGAGGAAAATGAGTAGGTGTTGTCATCAATGGAGAAAAGTAATAGTGTTGGTGATATAATAAAGCCAAAAGAACTTCTGGGGCAGATCAGTTTGTGTTCAGCTATGTGTTACCACAACTGCTGTTGGTGGAGGATACTCAACAGTGCATGGAATCTCTCCATGATCATGAACTAATAATGTTGGAGATGAATCCTATGTACTGTTGTCTTGACTGTTGGAATATTTTTACATGTTGTCAGTCAATGCAATATGAGTTAGACTCAAGCTGTACTCCCCTCCTTTCTTTTCATAATCATTTTTCAGGTAGCCAGGTCACATCCTCAAGTAGTACATATATGTTGTATTCATTACTATCGTCTACAACTTGCCATTATCTGACTACTTATCATCCTCTTTATTGTAGCATCAAGAATCCATACCCAGTAGTGTTGTGAGTAAACAATAGGTCTAGTTATCCACTTGCAAACCTTCTCATCATCCATCTAGTTGTTACTAGTGCAGTCGCTGCCACAACATTAAATCTATTTCACTTCCCTTCCTACCTTTCAGGTTATGATGGCATTTGCTTAGACTCATCAGGGTCACATATTTATTTTTGTTTTTAAAAAATTGCTTATCAAAAAACCATAGACAGAACATATTTTTTACAGACTCATTGTAAACTCATTATAAATCGTTATGTTTATAAATAATACATGACCTACAACCCATAATTCTGATATGAAGATATTAGCTGCATTCACTGTAAACTGTAATGATGATAAATACAGTCAAAATAATCTGCAGAAATTTGTTCAGGCACCAAAAAAGTATCAATTTTTTTTTAAGGAAGGCAATAGTGAGCACACTGAACAGGTATGGGTAGGTGCTCAATGGAAGAAGGCATCAAATAGAAGAGGCAGCAAGATATCTGTGTCAATAACTGGCTAATGTTTCAGTGCAGCAGACCTTGTTCATGACCTAAAATATATGTATAAAAAAGAAAATCAAGATACAGAAAATTAAAAAAAAAATTAATACATTTATAGATATTGCATGAGTAAAAAAACATACATGCAGTGCTTTTTTTGTGGGGGTACATACAGTACGCCGTACCGGAAAATCTGAAGATCGGCAGTACATACCAGTACGGCGTACTGGAAGATCTAAAGAGCAGGCAGCACTGACCTGCTGTGTCACTCACAGGCTGAGTGTAGTACAGTTTCCCTCAGCGCCGGAGGACCTGCAATGATGTCACATACATGTGACTCGGGTGGGCGGAGTTTTGCCCACAGGAAAAGAAGATGGAGGAGGACGACTAATGCAGGCTGCAGTGCAGGGTATGTGACAACAGCACTGACAGACTGTCAGTGACAGTGGCTGTGATGAGTGCAGAGGGCGGCAGGCTGTGCAGGGGGAGAGGATGCAGGGGGGATAGAGATCAGGACAGGCAGGGTATGGAGAAATTGAGACAAGAGGGATGGAGGTTGGAGAGATCAGGGGGATCGAGAATGGAAGGAGCAGGGGGATGGAGGATGAATTGAAAGGACTCGGAGCAGGGGGATGGAGAGACCAGGGGGATGAAGAATGGAGGGAGCAGGAGGATGGAGGGAACAGGGGGATGAAGGATGAAATGAGCAGGGGAATAGAGGATGAAAGGACCAGGGGGATGGAGGATGTAAGGAGCAGGGGGATGGAGGGAGCAGGGGGATGAAGGATGAAAGAAGCAGGGGTATAGAGGATGGAAGGAGCAGGGGGATGGAGGATGGAAGGAGCAGGGGGATGGAGGATGGGGGGAGCATTGGATGGGGGGAACAGGGGGATGGAGAGATCAGAGGGATTGAGGATGGAGGGCACAGAGGGATGGAGAGATCAGGTGGATGAAGGATGGAGAGACCTGGAGGATGGAGGGATCAGGTGGATGAGAGAGCAGGGGGATGGAGGATGGGGAGACCCGGGGGATGAGGATAGAGACCAAAGGATAGAGGATGGAGAGACCAGGGGGATGGAGAATGGAGGGAGCATGGGGATGGAGGATGGAAGGAGCAGGGGGATGGAGGATGCAGGGAACAGTGGTGTTGAGGGGGAAATGTTGGCTTGATTAATAATTACTATATATAGATATGTACCTATGTATCCTTATAGATATACAATATACAGTATGTCTGTATATCAATAGTCCAACACCTTCTGGGAATGGGGGGAGCTACAAAGAAGAGAAACTAAAACCAGTTTTCCCAGTTGTGGCCATCTCTGGCCAGGATGGGAGGAGTAACACTGGCCAGTGGGTGGTTAGACAATGGGATCTCAACACCTGGTCATATACAAGCCCCTATTACATCATAGCTTTCAGCCAATCAGAACGGGATTGTTGGAAATGCCCCTTTTTCCTATGGTTTTTACCAATGTGCCTAGGACACACGCTCTCTCTTGGACGTTTGATCAGCATGAGGAAGGACCCGAAACACATGGCTGAGTATCTTACCATTTCCCTCCATAAACCTATCCATATATAGGGATAGTTTATTAGTTAGGTGGGTTTTATTATGCTTAGTTAATGTGGGTGGGTTGTATAGTTAGGAAACTGTGGGTTTAATTGTTACTATTATATTGCAACTGTGTTATATTGTGATTTAGCTTAATTGTGTTGAGGAATAAACTTGTTATACTTTATTATAACAAAGTGTGATGAGTCTTCTCATAGATGGTATTAAAAGCAACAGAAAGACTTTATGTTGATAATTGTGCAATGGCAAAATAGCTATAGAGATTGCACAGGATTATTATTGCCACTCCATGATTAAGGGTAATAACAACCAGACCCCCTTTAACAATGGCGAGCTAGCCCCACTGTTATTAGATTTTGTTTTTTTGCTCTGTTGCAATCCATGGTCAGCCTGTAAACTGACCAGGCCAGGGGGAGCGTGGACAGATAACATTGATACACGGTGTAGTGTTGTGTTATTCTGTGCGTTCAGTGCGCTGGTAGTTCATACAGGTGACACAGCTTTGCAGCCAGAGGTTTATATGGAACAAAATTTAATACAGAGAACCCAGTCTTTTGTAACCAAGGCAGATTTTTAACATTTTCTGTTTGCTTTGTAAGTGGTGTTTCCATACAGAGTCACAGTCTTTGGTCTCCAGGAAAGTCCAGCTGGTCAGGAAGAAAGGACGTTTTCTCCATGCAGCAAAGAAGGGACAAGGAAGACAACTCCAAGATGACTCCACAAGGAGTGGTGAGTATGGATTTATCCACCCTTACACGATTAGCTAAAAACAGCACATTTAATCCAGTACCTCCTACTAGCCCCAAAACACCAGAATTTCTATGGTCTGCTCTTTTGGAGCAAGCATATGCTCATGATAGTAAATGTATTGACAAACGGTCAGTATTAAATAAAACTAACAAGAGGCTCCACATGCTGGCTAAGCTAGTTTACGTGTATGAGGTAGTATTGCGTAAGGAAACCCCAAATTTTCACTGTAACTGTTGTAACATTAATTTGCAGACAGTTTGCGCCTTACAGGCACAAATGAATCAAGATGAGCAAAGTAAGATTGATGGAGAGAGGCAGATTGGCATGCTTGAATCTCAGTTACTAGAGCAAAAAAATCATTGTGTACAAGTTGATACTCAACTGGCTCAGTATGCGACTGAGATCAAAGTATTCAAGGATAAGGCAGAAAAAAGTGATGCCACAATTAAACAATTAAATGTGGATCTTGCAACTAGTTCTAAATTAATAACTAGTATGCAGAATATTATCAATGATTTTTCAAACATGCGGTCGGCCTTCTCTTTATCTCGGAAACCCAGACCAGATTCTATCCCGAACTTGCCCTGTTCAGGGCAAATAAGGGGAAGAGGTGTATTAGGTGAGGGAACAAATAAGTCTAATTTTGATCCCCTCATTAGTTGTAAAGGGAAACATGTACATGTTAAAGTAATGGAAAGAAAAATTGTTAAAAGCATATCACTGTTTAATAAACAATTTATAACTGGTACTTTTAGAGAACCTAAATCAAGCATGGCATGTGTTAGATGCTATGCTTGTAATGGCTTAGGTCATATTGCCAGGTTCTGCAAATGGTCAGGGACTAAAGTAGACAGGGAATATGGTTCTGTTAAGTGTTTTAAATGTGATATTTTTGGACATATTGCCCAGAAATGTAAGTCTACAAGTATTGTAAGGGAGAATAGGAATGCAAATAGACAGAATAGCCATAAACCTCTGTTGTCTCAGGCTTGTGTGTCTCACCATTTGCAAAAAGTTCTGTGTGAACATATGACAAACAGATAAGAATAGTAAGCTGTCTGTAGGGCCTGGATTTCAGCAGGCCTGTACTATTTCTTTGTGTTTGTATACAGTCGTTTGCATTTAGTTTA
The DNA here is from genome assembly GCA_033576535.1 of Allobates femoralis. Lineage (NCBI taxonomy): Eukaryota > Metazoa > Chordata > Amphibia > Anura > Aromobatidae > Allobates > Allobates femoralis. The sequence continues at coordinate 271,137,287 of JARQOC010000005.1, read as the reverse complement.
TGGTACTTGTGTGTATTTATATACAAGAATTTTTGGTTCCTTTGTAAATTCATCATGCCACTGTAGATTTGTGAGGGTCAGGACAAGTGTAAGAAGAGTTTATTCTGAGGTTTTTATTGTGAGTGAAATGCGAATAGTTGGCCTTTAGAATGCTAATTTTCATTGTATCTTAGATCCCTTTTGAAGTGAATGGCACCAGTCTTTCTGTACATTCATAGAGATGTGTGGCAGAACAGAAAATGTAAATTGCTATTACTTCTGTACCTGTGAGGGCTGTTTGCTTCACCCAGACCCTCCTGAGAAATTACAGATTGTTCATGGATCCATCTCAGAACTGAAAACATCTCTTGCTAGATTTCCACCATGAGGAAAAGACTGAGACTCCAGAGAAAGACTTCACAGTGTCATGGTGGGAGGGGGAGAGTTTGTTCATATTTTATTTCAAAGATACCTCATTCACAAACCTATTTATTACACTGTGTCATTGTCCTCCTGATCATGTAAACTGATGGACTGTAACTGATTCACAGAAGGACCAAAGGACTGACTGCTTTAATACATAAAGATCAGGCTGTGCAACATAAATGCAGCCTGACACGGGGTTAATAAGGACACAGCACAGATCCAGTCCTTCACCCCAAATCTAATATTTTTGTGTACATATATATGAAAATGTTTTATATGAAAATGTTTTGATTGGTCCTACTTATATTTCATGTGTGTGCATATAGACACTTTAGGTATAGGTGCAGATCTGCCTACACATGGACATACTCAGGTAATGGTTTCGCACTCCAAGGTGAGTGTGTTCATGTGAAGGTTTTCTTGCATTTATGTATGGGAGTAATCCAGTCGCACATGGGTCAGTGACCTGCATGTTCTTTATGGATCAGCAGAAATAGGCTATTTTAGCCAAGTCTCTATATGCATTCAAGCCAAATGTATATTTTTGCATAATAAAGTTGTACATCTGCTGTTTTGTATGAATGAGGGAAGAGTAAGGTTCTGTAGGGATAGGCCCCATCATTGTCTAAGGTATTTGCTACTTCAATCCTTGAGTCGGTAACGTTCATAAGGGATGGATTGAAGGTTGGTTGGACTGCGTTCTTCTCACAGTCAACTTAGGTATGCTGATATCATCCCCTACCCAATAAACTCTGACCTGCCTAGTAGAGATTCAACTATCTATCCATGGAAGAACCACATTAACGATAGATGCTTCAATCAAGCTTGCAGGAGAAGTCTCTGTTGAAAGTCGTGCCTTAGCTAAGAAGAATGCCATCCCTGATTGATCTAATCCCAAGAAGGAGGTGCTCCAAGAAACCACCTGGTGAGGCCCAGCTACAGATTGTGATCCCTGGCACAGTCCCTACACACCAGACTTGAAAAAAAAAAAATCTGGTAGGGAGAGGGGCGAGCACAGGAAAACTCTGTGGGCCGATCAAGAGACGAAGGTGCAGCAACTCCAGAATCTAAGCAGTCAAGCTGGGAAGAAGACTACTTGGGGATAGGCGTGTTTCTCGAGATTGGCAATGACAAGATCAGAAGTGTACTGACAAATAGAGAACTTTATTCCTGAACCAAAGAGACCAAGAAGATCCAAAGATGACTTTGGTGTAATCTATGGATGGAGACACTGGATTACGGCGAACGGCAGGGGAGAGGTGATGGCGATGGGTGATGTCTAGATACCTAAGTGCAGTAATAAACTTCATTCCATCCTGAATGGTTACCAATTATAAAATTGAGTAGACAAATATATCCCAGCACAACACTTGCCTCAAATATCATTGTCGTGTTCTCGACAACAGGGGGAATGTTGAGGGGGAACTGTTGGCTTGATTAATAATTACTATATATAGATATGTACCTATGTATCTTTATAGATATACAATATACAGTATGTCTGTATATCAATAGTCCAACACCTTCTGGGAATGGGGGGAGCTACAAAGAAGAGAAACTAAAACCAGTTTTCCCAGTTGTGGCCATCTCTGGCCAGGATGGGAGGAGTAACACTGGCCAGTGGGTGGTTAGACAATGGGATCTCAACACCTGGTCATATATAAGCCCCTATTACATCATAGCTTTCAGCCAATCAGAATGGGATTGTTGGAAATGCCCCTTTTTCCTATGGTTTTTACCAATGTGCCTAGGACACACGCTCTCTCTTGGACGTTTGATCAGCATGAGGAAGGACCCGAAACACATGGCTGAGTATCTTACCATTTCCCTCCATAAACCTATCCATATATAGGGATAGTTTATTAGTTAGGTGGGTTTTATTATGCTTAGTTAATGTGGGTGGGTTGTATAGTTAGGAAACTGTGGGTTTAATTGTTACTATTATATTGCAACTGTGTTATATTGTGATTTAGCTTAATTGTGTTGAGGAATAAACTTGTTATACTTTATTATAACAAAGTGTGATGAGTCTTCTCATAGATGGTATTAAAAGCAACAGAAAGACTTTATGTTGATAATTGTGCAATGGCAAAATAGCTATAGAGATTGCACAGGATTATTATTGCCACTCCATGATTAAGGGTAATAACAACCAGACCCCCTTTAACAATGGAGGATGGAAGGAGCAGGGGGATGGAGGATGGGGGGAGCATTGGATGGGGGGAACAGGGGGATGGAGAGATCAGAGGGATTGAGGATGGAGGGCACAGAGGGATGGAGAGATCAGGTGGATGAAGGATGGAGAGACCTGGAGGATGGAGGATCAGGTGGATGAGAGAGCAGGGGGATGGAGGATGGGGAGACCCAGGGGATGAGGATAGAGACCAAAGGATAGAGGATGGAGAGACCAGGGGGATGGAGAATGGAGGGAACAGGGGGATGGAGGATGGAAGGAGCAGGGGGATGGAGGATGGGGGGAGCATTGGATGGGGGGAACAGGGGGATGGAGAGATCAGAGGGATTGAGGATGGAGGGCACAGAGGGATGGAGAGATCAGGTGGATGAAGGATGGAGAGACCTGGAGGATGGAGGGATCAGGTGGATGAGAGAGCAGGGGGATGGAGGATGGGGAGACCCGGGGGATGAGGATAGAGACCAAAGGATAGAGGATGGAGAGACCAGGGGGATGGAGAATGGAGGGAGCATGGGGATGGAGGATGGAAGGAGCAGGGGGAAGGAGGATGCAGGGAACAGTGGGATAAAGGATAAAAGGAGCAGGGGAATGGTGGATGGAAGGAGCAGTGGAATGGCTGGCGCCTGACAGCAAACCCCCCCCCCCCCCCCCCCGCTCTTGCCTCGGGTATGCGTACCAGGAAATATCTTTTTACAAAAAGAGCACTGCATACATGAAAAGTGTACATAAAAAAGTTATGATTAGAGTGGTCATCAAAGTATTTGCAAGATCAAACTCATATCAATACTATGAGAATCAGCAAACAATATTAATCACAAATATCATTACAGGATGGGGGCATATATAGGTGTACATAACAGTAGTGCATCCAATCAAAATTATGATCAAAATATGGAGGAGCCATGAAAATAAATACATATAGTAAATTCATAATTTAAACTGGAATTATGATGATTACAGTTAATATAATCTGTACATATTACTTTAGGCACGAACCAAATGGTACAGAAAGTATTCAGACGCCTTTAAATTTTTAATTCTGTTTTATTGCAGCCATTTGGTATATTAAAAAAAACTGGGTAATAAAGGGGTTAATGCCAGCTTTTTTATTGTCAGCCGGCACTAAGCCTGAGATTCATAATGTCGGGCCAATGTTAGACCCGGCCACTAGGAATCTCTAGTAAATAATCAAAAAAAATACACCACACAGAGAAAAATCTTTTTATTTGAAAAAAAAAACACAAACAAAATTCAGACTCCATCTTTATTATAAAGATCCGACATAGTCCACAACGAAGGTCCCACGACACTCGATCGCCTCCGATGTAGTCCACAATGAAGGTCAGACGACGCTCGATCGCCTCTGCTACATACAGAGACTGCAGCAAGAGATGAAGTGTCCGCTTCCTACAGTTTCTGGGGTTACTCTTACCCCAGAGACTACAACAAGAGGATACTTGATCCGTTGTTGTAGTCTCTGGGGTCACAGTTATGGTGCACTGTATGCTAATGATCTGCCTCACCATGCTTCATGACTGTGACCCCAGAGACTACAACAAGGGATCAAGTGTCCTCTTGTTGTCTCTGGGGTCAGAGTCATGGTGCATGGTACGGCAGATCATTGCCATACAGTGCACCATGACTCTGACCTCAGAGACTATAACAAGTGGACACTTGATCCCTTATTGTAGTCTCTGGGGTCACAGTCATGAAGCACAGTACGGCAAATCATTGCCATACAGTGCACCATAACTGTGACCCCAAAGACTACAACAAGGGATCAAGTGTCCTCTTGTTGTAGTCTCTGGGGTCAGAGTCATGTGATACCCCTCGGAGGTCTGCCGCAGGGTTCCAGCGCCCTCTGCTGGAATAGCGCTGCTCTTCTCCTCCCTTTCTGGGGCTACTGCTTGAGCACATGAAACTTCATCTCCAAACCTGTTTCTGCTGGAGAGACTGCAGGGAGCATGCTCCTCCCCTCAGCCAATCACCATGCTTCTGTGTCCTGCCAATCAGGACTGCCCTGATATAAACTTCCTGTTTCCAGTCAGTCGGGGCCAGGGCAACTTCCTCCTTGAGGAGTTGCCATTTCTGGTCTGATCAGGTCGCTCCTTATTTGGCTTGTTACCTGATTTCTGTGTGTTCCTTCCTACAGATTCCTGCCCAGCCGGCTCCTTGCTGACCGCCGTGTTCCTGGCCGGTTTCCCGAATCTCTTCCAAGCGGATCGCTGTCTCAAGCCTGGCTCCGGATTCCCTGTGTTCCCGGTTCCCCGTTTCCGATCCTATACCCGGTTGCTGTATTGTTTCCCACGTTGCCTTGGGTCGGTTCAACACCTGTGTCCGCTTCATCGGTCCCTCCGAGGTTGGTACCGGCGGAATCCCTGTATAGGGGTTAAGCGCTCCGGGGCCTCCTTCGGTGGTGTTCTGGTGCTGTGGCCGTGTGGCCCTCCCCTGGGGCGTGGGTGTGTGTGTTGTTAATAAACCTGTTGACTCTACTTTACTGGTCCGTCTCTCTGTCATCCCGGTATCAGCATCCGCTCTACGCGGTCCAGTGGGTCCACGTGTGAGTCCGTCAGTAGGACGTGACATCATGCTCTATTGCATGGCAAAGATCTGCCGTACCATGCACCATGACTCTGACCCCAGCGGCTACAACAACAGGACACTTGATCCCATGTTGCACCCATCCATCCACCCATGCACACAGCCATCCATCCACCCATTCATGCACCCATGCACCCATCCATCCACCCATGCACACACGCATCCATCCACCCATGAAACCATCTATCCATGCATCCAAGCACCCATGCACCCACCCATGCGCCCTTCCATCCGCGCATGCACGCACCCATCCACCCATGCATGCACCCATCCATCCACCCATGCACTCATGCATCCATCCATGCACCCATCCATCCACGCATCCATGCACGCATCCATGCGCCCATCCATCCACCCATGCATACACGCATTCATCCACTCATGAAACCATCCATACACGCATCCATGAGCCCACCATGTGCCCATCCATTCACCCATGCACGCACCCATCCATCCACCCATGCACGCACGCATTCATCCAACCATGCACCCATCCATCCATGCACCCATGCATGCACCCATGCGTCCACCCATGCGTCCATCCATCCACAAATGCATGCACCCATGCACATGCCCATCCACCCATACATGCACCCATCCACCCATGCATGCACCCATGCGCCAATTCGTCCACCCATGTACACACACATACACACACATATATACATACATACATACATACCTCTCTCTCAAGATCCCCTGGTGAGGAGGAGGAGCCTCGGAGAGTAGGAGGAGCACCACACCAAGGAGAGGCGGAACCATGGAGGGCCGAGGAAGGGTGAGAGGGGACACGGGGATTGGGGGGGAAATTGGGTGGTTGGGGGGACGAAGGGGTGATCCGGCGTGGGAGGGTGGAGGGCACCGTGCAGGTGCTAGCACCAGCATGCAGTTGCGGTGACGGGGGACACAGAGGAGATCGGAGGTGGGTGGGTTGCAGGGAAGGGACGGGGGGGTTGACCCAGAGTGGGAGGGGACTGAGGAGGGGGAGGGCACCTGCGCACCCACCCCTCCAAACCTGATTGGACAACTCCAATCAGATTTAAAGGGGTGAATCGCTCTGATTCGTAGTTAATTTTAAACTGCCAATCAGAGTGAATTTAGCCACGGGGGGAAAGCCACCCCCCAGGACAAAGTACAGGTCCTCATGTTCCCGCGGCACTAGTGACATGTCACCGGCCCCGATCCCGCCATGACATCGTGGGACGTCACAGGTTGGGAAGGCACCAACTTCTATGACATCCCACGATGTCATAGGTCGGGAAGGGGTTAATGTGCACTCTGCACCCCATCTTGATTTAAAAAATACAGAAATATAGAAATTTTTGCAAATTTATTAAAAAAGAAAAACTAAAATATCACATGGTCATAAGTATTCAGACCCTTTTTGTTCAGTATTGAGTAGAAACAACCTTTTGAGCTAATGTAGTACAGGAATGAGTCTTCTTGGGAATGTTGCAACAAGTTTTTCACACCTGAATTTGGGGATCCTATGCTATTTTTCCTTTCAGATACTCTCCAGTTCCGCCAGGTTGCATTGTGAATGTTGGTGGACTGCCATTTTCAGGTCTCTCCAGAGATGCTCAATTGGGTTTAGGTCAGGGCTCTGGCTGGACCAGTCAAGGATGGTTAGAGAGTTTTTCTGAAGCTACTCCTTTGTTATTTTAGCTGTGTGCTTAGGGTCATTCTCTTGTTGGAACGTGAACCTTTGACCAAGTCTGAGATCCAGAGCACTCTGGAAGACATTTTCATCCAGCATATCTTTGTACCTGAAAGATATCATGTTTAGTGATGAGCGAGTACTAAAATGCTCGGGTGCTCGAAGCTCGGGCCGAGCAGCCCGAGATACTCGTGTACTCGGCCCGAGTAACGAGCCCAATGTTATCCTATGGGAGACACGAGTATTTTTATGAAATGACTGCCGGCTGCCTGGAAAAACCCTAAAAATGTCACAAAAGTCTCAGAAGAGTGCTGAAATGACATGGCAACACCATGGGGAAGACCCCTGGAAGCATTTCTCACTCAAAAGTCACAGCTGTGAACAATGTTGTCCGAGTTTCACGCCAATTTTACGGAGTGTCCAGAAAACCTTCCAAAATGACACCAAAATGAATATTTAGGGTGGAAATGTTAAGGGCACATACCCAATAGTGAGATACAGCTGGTGTATGTTACTTTTTGTGATTACATGAAAGATTTTACGTGAAAACATTGTGCGGCACTCCGATGACCCTGACAAAAGACGTACATGAAGCCCTGTCTAGAAATAATGTGCCCATTTTGAAGAACTGGGTCTATTGTAGTATCTTCCTTTGCCAGGGCAGTCCAAAATTGGGAGGTTCACCAATGCCCCTGGATACAGACATGCAGGATGGCCTGTAAACAAGAACTGGGTGTATTGTAGTATAGCCCATTGGCCAGGGCAGCCAAAAATTGGGAGGTTCAACAATGACCCATGCTTACAGACATGTAGTAGGGCCTGTAACCCTCAAGTGGGTGTATTGTAGTATAGCCCTTTGGTCAGGGCAGCCAAAAATTGGGAGGTTCAACAATGACCCATGCTTACAGACATGTAGTAGGGCCTGTAACCCTCAAGTGGGTGTATTGTAGTATAGCCCTTTGGCCAGGGCAGCCAAAAATTGGGAGGTTCAACAATGACCCATGCTTACAGACATGTAGTAGGGCCTGTAACCCTCAAGTGGGTGTATTGTAGTAGAGCCCTTTGGTCAGGGCAGCCAAAAATTGGGAGGTTCAACAATGACCCATGCATACAGACATGTAGTAGGGCCTGTAACCCTCAAGTGGGTGTATTGTAGTATAGCCCTTTGGTCAGGGTAGACAAAAATTGGGAGGTTCAACAATGACCCATGCTTACAGACATGTAGTAGGGCCTGTAACCCTCAAGTGGGTGTATTGTAGTAGAGCCCTTTGGTCAGGGCAGCCAAAAATTGGGAGGTTCAACAATGACCCATGCATACAGACATGTAGTAGGGCCTGTAACCCTCAAGTGGGTGTATTGTAGTATAGCCCTTTGGTCAGGGTAGACAAAAATTGGGAGGTTCAACAATGACCCATGCTTACAGACATGTAGTAGGGCCTGTAACCCTTAAGTGGGTGTATTGTAGTATAGCCCTTTGGTCAGGGCAGCCAAAAATTGTGAGGCTCCTCTTTGTCCCTGGATGGAGACGTGCAGGAGGGCCTGTTAAGAAGAACTGGGTGTATTGTAGTAGAGCCCTTTGGTCAGGGCAGCCAAAAATTGGGAGGTTCAACAATGACCCATGCATACAGACATGTAGTAGGGCCTGTAACCCTCAAGTGGGTGTATTGTAGTATAGCCCTTTGGTCAAGGTAGACAAAAATTGGGAGGTTCAACAATGACCCATGCTTACAGACATGTAGTGGGGCCTGTAACCCTCAAGTGGGTGTATTGTAGTATAGCCCTTTGGTCAGGGCAGACAAAAATTGGGAGGTTCAACAATGACCCATGCTTACAGACATGTAGTAGGGCCTGTAACCCTCCCTTTGGTCAGGGCAGCCAAAAATTGTGAGGCTCCTCTTTGTCCCTGGATGGAGACGTGCAGGAGGGCCTGTTAAGAAGAACTGGGTGTATTGTAGTAGAGCCCTTTGGTCAGGGCAGCCAAAAATTGGGAGGTTCAACAATGACCCATGCATACAGACATGTAGTAGGGCCTGTAACCCTCAAGTGGGTGTATTGTAGTATAGCCCTTTGGTCAGGGCAGCCAAAAATTGGGAGGTTCAACAATGACCCATGCATACAGACATGTAGTAGGGCCTGTAACCCTCAAGTGGGTGTATTGTAGTATAGCCCTTTGGTCAGGGCAGCCAAAAATTGGGAGGTTCAACAATGACCCATGCATACAGACATGTAGTAGGGCCTGTAACCCTCAAGTGGGTGTATTGTAGTAGAGCCCTTAGGTCAGGGCAGCCAAAAATTGTGAGGCTCCTCTTTGTCCCTGGATGGAGACGTGCAGGAGGGCCTGTTAAGAAGAACTGGGTGTATTGTAGTAGAGCCCTTTGGTCAGGGCAGCCAAAAATTGGGAGGTTCAACAATGACCCATGCATACAGACATGTAGTAGGGCCTGTAACCCTCAAGTGGTTGTATTGTAGTAGAGCCCTTAGGTCAGGGCAGCCAAAAATTGTGAGGCTCCTCTTTGTCCCTGGATGGAGACGTGCAGGAGGGCCTGTTAAGAAGAACTGGGTGTATTGTAGTAGAGCCCTTTGGTCAGGGCAGCCAAAAATTGGGAGGTTCAACAATGACCCATGCATACAGACATGTAGTAGGGCCTGTAACCCTCAAGTGGGTGTATTGTAGTATAGCCCTTTGGTCAGGGCAGCCAAAAATTGGGAGGTTCAACAATGACCCATGCATACAGACATGTAGTAGGGCCTGTAACCCTCAAGTGGGTGTATTGTAGTATAGCCCTTTGGTCAGGGCAGCCAAAAATTGGGAGGTTCAACAATGACCCATGCATACAGACATGTAGTAGGGCCTGTAACCCTCAAGTGGGTGTATTGTAGTATAGCCCTTTGGTCAGGGCAGCCAAAAATTGGGAGGTTCAACAATGACCCATGCATACAGACATGTAGTAGGGCCTGTAACCCTCAAGTGGGTGTATTGTAGTAGAGCCCTTTGGTCAGGGCAGCCAAAAATTGGGAGGTTCAACAATGACCCATGCATACAGACATGTAGTAGGGCCTGTAACCCTCAAGTGGGTGTATTGTAGTAGAGCCCTTTGGTCAGGGCAGCCAAAAATTGGGAGGTTCAACAATGACCCATGCATACAGACATGTAGTAGGGCCTGTAACCCTCAAGTGGGTGTATTCTAGTAGAGCCCTTAGGTCAGGGCAGCCAAAAATTGTGAGGCTCCTCTTTGTCCCTGGATGGAGACGTGCAGGAGGGTCTGTTAAGAAGAACTGGGTGTATTGTAGTAGAGCCCTTTGGTCAGGGCAGCCAAAAATTGGGAGGCTCCTCTTTGTCCCTGGATGGAGACGTGCAGGAGGGCCTGTTAAGAAGAACTGGGTGTATTGTAGTAGAGCCCTTTGGTCAGGGCAGCCAAAAATTGGGAGGCTCCTCTTTGTCCCTGGATGGAGACGTGCAGGAGGGCCTGTTAAGAAGAACAGGGTGTATTGTAGTGTAGCCCTTTTGTCAGGGCAGCCAAAAATTTGGAGGCTCCTCTTTGTCCCTGGATAGAGACGTGTAGGAGTACCTAAAAATATTTTTCCCATTGAAAAGGAGCGGGTCTCCTGTCGTTGTAATGCCCATTCTAACAGAATGGGCTAAAAAATTTACCACTGTGCGTATACCTCAAACAAGAGCCTAACTATTCTAACGCTCATCATGGTGTCACATGAGGAGAAGGAGTAGGAGTCCAGCGATTAGCCAAAGTACGGAAGTGTGTACCCATTGGTGAGTGGAGGTACATGTCAAATTCAAATAACAAAATAAAATTCAGTTGTCATTTGCTGGTGGTGTGGTGAAGTCTGGCCCAATCCAACCCTTGTTCATCTTGATCAGAGTGAGCCTGTCCGCATTTTCAGTTGACAGGCGGGTGCGTTTATCAGTGATGATTCCACCTGCTGCACTGAAAACACGCTCTGATAAAACGCTAGCGGCAGGGCAGGCCAGGACTTCCAAGGCGTAGAGAGCCAATTCATGCCACGTGTCGAGCTTGGAGACCCAATAATTGAAAGGCACCGATGAATCTCGCAGTACAGTTGTTCGATCTGCAAGGTACTCCTTCAGCATCTGCCCGAACTTAGCATTTCTGGTGGCACTACCCCGCACCTCAGGGGCTGTGGTACGTGAGGGGCTGAGAAAACTGTCCCACATCGTAAAGACAGTTCCCCTGCCTCTGGCGGATTGGACTTGTGCCCCTCTCGGCCGTACGCCTTGGTTGTCCATCGAATCCTGACCTATGCCGCTAGCGTTTTGTGAGGGGAAGGATTTCACAACTTCCGTGACTATGGCCCTCTGGAACTGCAGCATTTTGGCTGACCTCTCCGCCTCAGGAATGAGAGACATAAAGTTCTCCTTGTAGCGTGGGTCTAAGAGTGTTGCCAACCAGTACTGATTGTCGGCCAAGATGTTCTGAACGCGAGGGTCACGAGACAGGCAGCTTACCATAAAGTCAGCCATGTGCGCCAGACTCTTAACAGCCATCACATCAGTATCCAGACCAACACGATGACTGAACATGCTGTCCTCCTCCTCCTCCTCCTCCTCCTCCTCATCTCCCCTGTCCTCTGGCCAGCCACGCTGAATCGAGGGTATGACTGGTGTGCATGTCATATCCCCAATTTGGCCTGAGAGTTGCTCCATGTCTTCATCCTCCTCCTCCTCCTCCTCCTCGTCATAGTCCTCCACTACACGTTGTGATGACATGAGGCTGGGCTGTGTGTTTTCACCCACACCCACTACAGTTTCTTGCTCTAAGTCATCGCGCTCTGCCTGCAATGCATCCTCTTTTATTTTCAGCAGAGACCGTTTTAGAAGGCAGAGTAGTGGTATGGTGACGCTAATAATGGCGTCATCACCGCTCACCATCTTGGTGGAGTCCTCAAAGTTTTGGAGGACGGTGCATAGGTCCGACATCCATCTCCACTCCTCAGGTGTTATGTGTGGAGTTTGACCCATTTCCCGACGGCTTAGGTGATGCAGGTAGTCCACAACTGCCCTCTTCTGCTCACATATCCTGACCAACATGTGCAGCGTTGAATTCCAATGCGTGGAGACATCACACACCAGTCTGTGGGCCGGAAGACGCAAACGGCGCTGAAAGCTTGCAAGGCCCGCTGAAGCAGCAGGTGACTTGCGAAAATGTGCAGACAGACGCCGAACTTTTACCAGCAGGTCAGACACCTCCGGGTATGACTTCACAAACCTCTGAACCACCAGGTTGAGCACATGGGCCACGCATGGAACATGCGTCAGCTGCCCTCGCCTCAAAGCTGCCACCAGGTTCCGGCCATTGTCACACACGACCTTTCCTGGCTTTAGGTTCAGAGGTGTGAGCCAGTGATCTGCCTGCTGTTTCAGAGCTGTCCACACCTCTTCTGCATTGTGGGGTTTGTCACCTATGCAGACTAGCTTCAGCACAGCCTGTTGCCGCTTTGCAGAGGCAGTGCTGCAGTGCTTCCAGCTTGGGACTGGTGTGGAGGGTACAGTGGATGAGGATGCGCAGGTGGAGGAGGAGGAGGCTGAAGAGCATGACATTCCGGAGCTGTAGAGTGTCGGTGAAACCATGACAGAGGTAGGGCCTGCTATCCTTGGTGTGGGAAGGACGTGTTCCGTCCCTCGCTCAGACTGGGTCCCAGCCTCCACAATATTAATCCAGTGTGCCGTCAGGGAGATGTAGCGGCCTTGCCCACAAGCACTTGTCCACGTGTCTGTGGTTAGGTGGACTTTGGCTGAAACAGCATTGTTCAGGGCACGTGTGATGGTGTTGGACACGTGGTTATGCAATGCGGGGACGGCACATCTGGAGAAATAGTGTCGGCTGGGGACCGAGTAACGTGGGACAGCAGCCGCCATCAGGTCGCGGAATGCGTCCGTCTCCACCAGACGGAAAGGCAACATTTCTAGCGCTATGAGTCGCGAAATGTGAGCATTGAGGACTGTGGCATGTGGGGCATTGGCAGCGTATTTGCGCCTGCGTTCAAATGTTTGCTGAATGGATAATTGAACGCTGCGCTGGGACAAGGACGTGCTTGATGGTGGCGTAATTTGTGCTTCAGCAACTTCAGGTGCAGGACCGGAGGCTTGTTCGCGGCCAGCATGGACAGGGGATTGGCTTGCATGCACAACAGCCGAAGACCTAGCAGTGACATCAGCACGCACCGCTCCTCGACTCTGTGGTACTTCCCACAAAGTCGGGTGCTTGGCTGACATGTGCCTGATCATGCTGGTGGTGGTCAGGCTGCTAGTTTTCGTACCCCTGCAGATAGTGGCATGGCAGGTGTGGCAAATGGCCTTTTTAGAGTCTTCTGGAGCCAACTTAAAAAACTCCCAGACTCGGGAAGACCGAACATTTGCACAGGCACCTTGAGTCGTGTTGTTGTTCCGGGGAACGGTTGCCTGCCTTCTGCCTGCGGACGCACCCCTGCTTCGTACTGGCTGTTGTGATGCTACGCCTCCCTCCCCCTGTGCACTGCTGTCCTCGCTCTGCACATCCTCCTGCCATGTAGGGTCAGCTACTGGATCATCCACCACGTCGTCTTCCTCTTCCGCACCCTGATCCTCCTCCTGACTTCCTGGCAATTGTGTCTCATCATCGTCCACCCCTTGTTGAGACACTTTGACAACGTTCCGTTCGTCATAACGCGGCTGCTCAAATATTTGGGCATCTGTACATACCATCTCCTCATGACCCACTTCAAGAGGAGGTGGCGACAGGCCAGATTCTGCGAATGGATACGTGAACAGCTCTTCCGAGTGTCCTAGTGTGGGATCTGTAATGTCCGTGGACGTGTAATCGGCCAGGTGGTAGGAAGGAGGATCAGGTTGGGAAATGTGCGGTGCAGTATCACGGCTACTGACAGTTGACCGTGCGGAAGACAGGGTGTTTGTGGAGGTGCCTATCTGACTTGAAGCATTATCCGCTATCCAAGTAACAACCTGTTGACACTGGTCTTGGCTCAACAGTGGTGTACTGCTGCGGGCCCCAAGAATTTGGGACAGGACGTGCGAGCGAGGAGATGTGGCCCTTTGTTGTTGCGAAATGAGTGCTTGCACACGACCTCGGCCTCTGCCTGCACCACCATCACGTCCACTTCCTTGTTCCTTGCCAACGCCCTTGCCAACGCCTTTGCGCATTTTGCCTGTATAGAGCGACAATTGCCTGGTCACTGTGGAGGTCACAGGAGATTAGGATTTTAGTTCCCTAACCTGTATAAAGGTATGACGTACAACAGTGTGGTGACTGTTGAGATGACAAGAGTTAGGATTTTAGTTCCCTAACTTGTAGAAACTTATGACGTACAACAGTGTGGTGACTGTTGAGATGACAAGAGTTAGGATTTTAGTTCCCTAACCTGTAGAAACTTATGACGTACAACAGTGTGGTGACTGTTGAGATGACAATAGTTAGGATTTTAGTTCCCTAACCTGTAGAAACGTATGACGTACAACAGTGTGGTGACTGTTGAGATGACAAGAGTTAGGATTTTAGTTCCCTAACTTGTAGAAACTTATGACGTACAACAGTGTGGTGACTGTTGAGATGACAAGAGTTAGGATTTTAGTTCCTAACTTGTAGAAACTTATGACGTACAACAGTGTGGTGACTGTTGAGATGACAAGAGTTAGGATTTTAGTTCCCTAACTTGTAGAAACTTATGACGTACAACAGTGTGGTGACTGTTGAGATGACAAGAGTTAGGATTTTAGTTCCCTAACTTGTAGAAACTTATGACGTACAACAGTGTGGTGACTGTTGAGATTGACAAGAGTTAGGATTTTAGTTCCCTAACTTGTAGAAACGTATGACGTACAACAGTGTGGTGACTGTTGAGATGACAAGAGTTAGGATTTTAGTTCCCTAACTTGTAGAAACGTTATGACGTACAACAGTGTGGTGACTGTTGAGATGACAATAGTTAGGATTTTAGTTCCCTAACCTGTAGAAACTTATGACGTACAACAGTGTGGTGGCTGTTGAGATGACAAGAGTTAGGATTTTAGTTCCCTAACCTGTAGAAACTATGACGTACAACAGTGTGGTGACTGTTGAGATGACAATAGTTAGGATTTTAGTTCCCTAACTGTAAACGTATGACGTACAACATGTGTGGTGACTGTTGAGATGACAAGAGTTAGGATTTTAGTTCCCTAACTGTAGAAACTTATGACGTACAACAGTGTGGTGACTGTTGAGATGACAAGAGTTAGGATTTTAGTTCCCTAACTTGTAGAAACTTATGACGTACAACAGTGTGGTGACTGTTGAGATGACAAGAGTTAGGATTTTAGTCCCTAACTGTAGAAACTTATGACGTACAACAGTGTGGTGACTGTTGAGATGACAAGAGTTAGGATTTTAGTTCCCTAACTGTAGAAACGTATGACGTACAACAGTGTGGTGACTGTTGAGATGCAGTTATTAGTCAACTGTAGACTGATAAAAGTGTGGTGACTTAGATAAGTTAGTTAGTCAACTTAGAAATGCGTAAACATGTGGGATGTAATGCAAGTGATTTAGTTCCCTACTGTAAATATGACTCACTGGTGTGTGGATAATGGATTTTCCCTACTGTAATATGAGTACACGTGGTGATTGAATCAAGTGATTTAGTTCCCACTAGAAATATTAACATGTGGGATTTGAATGACAAATAGATTATCCTACTGTAAATGAGTAACGTGTGGTGATGGAGATCAGGTTGTTTAGTTCTAACTGAACTATGACGTAAAAGTGTGGAGTGATGACAGATAGGATTATCCCTACTGTAAAACTATGACGACAACAGTGGGTGTGTTGAGGACAATTAGATTTGTTCCTATGTAGAACTATGCTACACAGTGTGTGACTGATCAGGTTGGAATCCTAACTGTGAAAGAGTACAACAGTGTGGATGTGAGTACAATTAGGTTTTGTTCCCTAACTGTAGAATTATGAGTACAAAGTGTGTGACTGTGGATGACAATTAGGATTTTAGTTCCCTAACTGTAGAAACTATGCGTACACAGTGTGGTGACTGTTGAGATGACAAAGTTGGATTTTATCCTACGTAGAACTTGACGTAACATGTGGTGATGTTGAGATACAAAGTTAGATTATCCTAACTGTAGAATATGAGTACAACGGTGGACTGTTGAATGAAGTTAGATTTGTTCCCTAACTGTGAAACTTATGAGTAACAGTGTGGTGACTGTTGAGATGCAAAGTTAGTTTTAGTTCCTAACTTAGAAATATGGTACAACAGTGTGTGATGTGAGATACAAAGTAGGATTTATCCTAACTGTAAATAGAGTACAACATGTGTGTGTTGAGATGCAAATTAGATTTATCCTAACTGTAAAACTTGACGAAACATGTGGTGACGTTGAGATGACAGTAGGTTTAGTTCCTACTGTGAACTATGACGTACAACAGTGTGGACTGTTGGATGACAAAGTTGGATTTTAGTTCCTAACTTGTAGAACTATGACGTACACATGTGTGATGTTGAGAGATTAGGTTTTTTATTCCTAACCTTAACTTATGACGTACAACAGTGTGGTGACTGTTAGATGACAAGAGTTAGGATTTTAGTTCCTAACTTGTAGAAACTATGACGTACAACAGTGTGGTACTGTTGAGAGAAAGAGTTAGGATTTTAGTTCCCTAACTTGTAGAAACTTATGACTACAACAGTGTGTGACTGTTGAGATGACAATAGTTAGTTCTTATTCTAATGAAAACGTATGACGTAAACAGTGTGGGATGTTAGATGCAAGAGTTAGGATTTGTTCACATTGTAGAATATAGAGTTAGATGTGGTGACTGTGAATGACAAAGTTGGATTTGATTCCCTAACTGTAGACCTATGGTAAACGTTTGGTGACTGTTGGTGACAGTTAGGATTTAGTTCTAACTTTAGACTATGAGTAAACAGTGTGTGGTTGAGATGACAAGAGTTAGGATTTTAGTTCCCTAACCTGTAAACTTATGACGTACAACAGTGTGGTGACTGTTGAGATGACAAGAGTTAGGATTTTAGTTCCCTAACTTGTAGAAACGTATGACGTACAACAGTGTGGTGACTGTTGAGATGACAATAGTTAGGATTTTAGTTCCCTAACCTGTAGAAACTTATGACGTACAACAGTGTGGTGACTGTTGAGATGACAATAGTTAGGATTTTAGTTCCCTAACCTGTAGAAACGTATGACGTACAACAGTGTGGTGACTGTTGAGATGACAAGAGTTAGGATTTTATTTCCCTAACTTGTAGAAACTTATGACGTACAACAGTGTGGTGACTGTTGAGATGACAAGAGTTAGGATTTTAGTTCCCTAACTTGTAGAAACTTATGACGTACAACAGTGTGGTGACTGTTGAGATGACAAGAGTTAGGATTTTAGTTCCCTAACTTGTAGAAACTTATGACGTACAACAGTGTGGTGACTGTTGAGATGACAAGAGTTAGGATTTTAGTTCCCTAACCTGTATTAAGGTACTACGTACACCTGTCTGGTGACTGTAATGGTTTAAACAGAGGATTTTAGTCCCTAACCTGTATTAAGGTAGTACGTACACCTGTCTGGTGACTGTTTTGATGACAAGAGTTAGGATTTTAGTTCCCTAACCTGTATTAAGGTACTACGTACACCTGTCTGGTGACTGTAATGGTTTGAAGAGAGGATTTTAGTCCCTAACCTGTATTAAGGTAGTACGTACACCTGTCTGGTGACTGTTTTGATGACAAGAGTTAGGATTTTAGTTCCCTAACCTGTATTACGGTACTGCGTACACCTGTCTGGTGACTGTAATGGTTTGAAGAGAGGATTTTAGTCCCTAACCTGTATTAAGGTAGTACGTACACCTGTCTGGTGACTGTTTTGATGACAAGAGTTAGGATTTTAGTTCCCTAACCTGTATTAAGGTAGTACGTACACCTGTCTGGTGACTGTAATGGTTCAAGAGAGGATTTTAGTCCCTAACCTGTATTAAGGTAGTACGTACACCTGTCTGGTGACTGTGTTGATGACAAGAGTTAGGATTTTAGTTCCCTAACCTGTATTAAGGTAGTACGTACACCTGTCTGGTGACTGTAATGGTTCAAGAGAGTATTTTAGTCCCTAACCTGTATTAAGGTAGTACGTACACCTGTCTGGTGACTGTGTTGATGACAAGAGTTAGGATTTTAGTTCCCTAACCTGTATTAAGGTAGTACGTACACCTGTCTGGTGACTGTAATGGTTCAAGAGAGGATTTTAGTCCCTAACCTGTATTAAGGTAGTACGTACACCTGTCTGGTGACTGTTTTGATGACAAGAGTTAGGATTTTAGTTCCCTAACCTGTATTAAGGTAGTGTTGTACACCTGTCTGGTGACTGTAATGGTTTGAAGAGAGGATTTTAGTCCCTAACCTGTATTAAGGTACTAAGTACAAGAGTGTGGTGACTCTAATGGTCACAGAAAAGCTTGGATTTCAATCTGTATCACCCTGCCTATATCCTCCTAGATTAGTCCTGAGAAGGACTGTTCTGGTCACTGGAAATCTTGGACTCCGATCTGGATCACCCTGCCTATGTCCTCCTAGATTAGTCCTGAGAAGGACTGTTGTGGTCAGCAGCAGTTTGCAGCCCTGATCCGGATCTACCTATGAGGGCCGCAAATCTGTCCCTAATCAGCAGCAGACACTCTCCCTACACTCACTGTCTGGAAGGCTGTGTGCCGAGCACAGCGCGCCGGGACTTATAAAGGCTCGGTGACGCTGTGCAGGCCGGCCAATCACTGCTATACCACAACCAACAGGGCTGTGGCATTGCAGTGGTCTGTCAGCCAATCCCTGCACGTGGGCTGGCTCTCAAAAGAGCGCCAACATGGAGAGATGACGACCACGAGCACAGCACGAGTATCGCGAGATTACTCGGTGCTCGGCGAGTCGCCCGAGTACAGTGATACTCGTGCGAGTAACGAGTAGTGCCGAGCATGTTCGCTCAACACTAATCATGTTTCTTTCAATTGCAACCAGTCATCCTGTCCCTGCAACTGAAAAACACCCTGATAGCATGATGTTGCCATCACCATGTTTCAGTGTTGTCATTATATTGGGCAGGTGATTAACATTGCCCAGTTTTCTCCACACATACTGCTTAGAATTATCAACAAAAAGTTCTATCTTTGCCTCATCAGACCAGGGAATCTTATTTCTCATAGTCTGTCTTCATATGTTTTTTTGCAAATTCTAAATGTCTTGCAATGAGGAGAGGCTTCTATCGAGCCACTCTGCCATAAAGACCGATGGGTAGAGGGTTGCAGTGATAGTTGACTTTACAGAGCTTTCTCCCATCTCCCTACTGCATATCTGAAGCTCATCCACAGTTATATTAGGGTTCTTCTTTACCTCTCTCGCTAAAACTCTTTTCACATGATTGCTCAGTTTGGCTGGATGGAAAGAATTCTAGTGGTCCCAAACTTCTTCTATTTAAGAATTATGAGGCCACTGTGCTCTTAGGAACCTTGAGTAATGCAGAACTTCTTTTGTTTTCAAAATGTATTTATTGAATTTTAGGGAGGAAAAGGTCAGGTAAGGGAGGATACAAAAAAGGAAAAGGAGAGAATGAATACATACATAAATAACATACAGTGGGAGAAGTCATGACACCTATAAAACAATTACTTAACAAACGGTATTACAGAGTAGGCGTACATAGTTGAACTAATAAAAGATAAAAAAGTAGAATTACCAACTCTACATATATAGTTATAGAAGGTAAAGAGAGAAAAAAACACAATCCAGGCTAAGTTGGTTAATCAAGTGGCAGTATGGTCAGTATATTCAGTACAAAGTCCTGCATGACTCAATTATGACTTTATTTCCCCCCCCCAACGGCTAATTAAAAGGAAAGTGTGAGGGCCTGGAGGTGTCAGTGTCTTGGAGACGGGTATAATTGAAGTATCAAAGTTAAGGTAAACACGTTGTCTAGCTCAAAAAGAGAGGGGAGTTTGTCAAATACTCAATTAGTTGGGGAATCGTAATACAAGTAAAATAACTAGAAAACTCCAACAGACCGATCAATTCGTCTATCACCTAGGACACAAATGTAGGGTTGAACGAGCGCCACCAGTCTTCCCATCTCCGTTTTATTTTAGGAAATTTGTTATTGCGCAGAGCTGAATTATATTCATATATTCCATGTTGGGTAACTCTGTCAACCAGGTTATTTAAAGTAGGGGGCTCAGGTTTATTCCATCTGGCAGCAATGAGGACTTTGGCGGTTAGAAAAATGTGAGATATCAAAAATTTTTTGTCATGTGGGGCGTCCTCAATGGCTATGGACAAAAGTACAAGCTCGGGGGTGAGGTTGATGATCAAACCGGTGGTATCTATTATTAATGATTTCACACTTAGCCAAAATTTGGACAGATTGGGGCAGTCATAAAAAACATGAGATAATGTTCCCTGATGACCACACTCCCTCCAGCATGAGGATGATATTTGGGGGTTCATGCGATGCAGCTTGATAGGTGTAAGATACCACCTAGAAAGGATCTTGAAATAAGACTCATGTAAGGTTGCACAAGTCGAATTGGAGTAGGTAGTTTGAAGAGTTCGTAACATTGCCTTGAGATCAATTTGAATATTCAGCTCTGCCTCCCAAGCGGTAATGAAGGAGAGACGTGGCAACTCAAATTCTTCGTTAACTGTTTTGTAAAAGTTGTTAGTTTTCCATCTTGAATTTTCCCTAGGATCTGAAAACAGGTCGATTAACAGTTGTGGGAGGGTAAATTTTGGGTTGGTTTTAGAGAAGTAATTGGAGATAGTCCTCCATTGGGAGCGATCGTCTCTTGTAAGAAGGTATTGGTGTTCAAGGGAGTGAAAAGGTTTAAGAGAGTCCGCAGACAACAGATCATCTATGAAGGGAATCCCTTTGGCTTTCCATGTAGAGAGGTTCAAGTTCGGGATCATGACCTCTAGGGTGGCTAAGGGTATAATCTTGAAGTCAACTGGAGCGGAGAATTTAGCAGCCTTAGCCATCATATACCTCCAAGCCAGAATAGTCGCTTTAACAACGGGGTGAGTGGGGAGAGGCTTGTAAGTAATGATTAAATAGGCGATTACCAAGGCTTTCAAGTTACTGCCCACCTTGATTCCTCAATATCCAGCCATAACACGTCAGATTTGTCCAAAAACCATCTTTGGGATAGTTTTAGTAGGGAAGTCATATAGTAATAGAGGTTGGGGACCCCAAGACCTCCCGCTAGTTTGTGTCTTTCAAGAGCCGCTCTTGCCATTCTAGGGCGTTTGTTGCCCCAAATAAAGGAGCATAGTTGCGACTGCAGCTTGTTGAACCAACTTTTTGGGATATACGTGGGGATAGCTCTAATAACATATAAGAATTTAGGAAGCAAGGACATTTTGAAAGCTTCTATCTTACTGAGCCAAGAGAGTTCCAATTTCGAGAGATGTGCGTAGTCGCGGTGGAAAGTCTGAAATAAAGACGTTAGATTAGTTTGCATAGTTGCTGTTGATGACTTGTTAAGTACGATTCCCAAATATGAAACCTCCTCTTCGGCCCAGGTAAATTCAAATTCCTCTTTTAGGTATTCTAGCAAAGTTGGATCTATATTGATTTCTAGAATTTGTGATTTTGACTTGTTGATTCTATACAAGGAGAATTGAGAGTATGTTGCGATAGTCGATAATACATGTCTTAGAGATTTAAGGGGATTCGTTAGTGTAAGTAATACGTCGTCTGCAAACAATGACATTTTGTGGTGATGTTGACCCAAATGTATGCCCCGTATGCTTTCATTTTGCCTAATACTAGAGGCGAAGGGCTCAATGAATAAAGCAAATAATGCGGGAGATAACGGGCAACCCTGCCTGGTTCCATTAGAAAGTGGGAATTTTTTGGATAAAAAATTGTTTGAGGAAACCATGGCAGTAGGGTGGGAATACAATGATTTAATTAAACGGAGTATGTTTCCCCGGAAACCAAAGTTGTCTAGGGTACAGAAAAGAAATCCCACTGTACCCTGTCAAAAACCTTCTCGGCATCTAAAGCCAAGAAGGCTGCTGGTTGACCGTTTTTTTCGATTAGGGTAATTAAGTCGAAAGCTCTCCTAGTGGCGTCAGATGTTGCTCAGCCTGGGATAAAGCCCGCCTGATCAGGATGAATTAATTTGGTTATATAGTTTTTTACTCTATTGGCAACTAGTTTAGCGAGGATTTTTGTGTCCGTATTCAAAAGGGAAATTGGACGATAGTTCTTCACGTCCGCCGGGTCCCCTCTCCCCTTAGGCAAGACAACTATAACCGCTTCAAGCATGTCTGGTGAAAGTTGGCCCTGAGATGCAGTATAATTGGCCAATTTAGTAATATAAGGGGAAAGAATGGCGATGAATGTTTTATAAAGCTCATTCTGAAAGCCATCCGGGCCCGGCGATTTCCCATCTGTGGATTGTTGAATGACCTCAGAGATCTCAAGGAAAGTATATGGCTTGTTAAGCTCCTTCAGGTCCTGGTCGGACAACGAAGGTAAGTTGATTTGTTGTAAATATTCAATCATATCCTGGCGCGAGGGCTCATGATGTCCAGGGTCATCTTTTAAGTTGTAGAGGGATGAATAAAATCCGGCAAATACATCTGAGATGTCCTTGGGGTGTTTTATCATCCTACCTAGGGGATCTTTTATTTCCTTGATTCTAGATTTAAGTTTTTATTGTCTAATTTTGGCTGCCAACAGCTTGGAAGGCCTATCAGCAGAGAGGTAATGTTTGGTTTTCAACCTCTGGGACATTTGATCGTATTCTGCTGAAAGAAGGGATTTTAATTCAAGCCTATGTTCCATTATCTTCTTAGCGGTAACCAGGGATGGATTAGAAATTTGGGAAGTCTCTAGATAATGAATCATGCGTACCAAGTTCTGGGTTTTCTCCCTGTTTTTCCTATTCAAGCGGGCGTTAAGTTGGATCATCACCCCTCTCAACACTGCTTTAAAAGTGGACCAGAGGGTGGGTATCAAAATCTCCTCCATATCATTCTCCTTAAAGAAGTTGGTTATGGTGCTTTCAATCTCCTTTTTATATTCAGGATGCTTATACAGATAACTGTTGTTGCGCCAAAGCTTTGGAGAGAATGCACCTAAACCCGTTCTAAGTTCAAACAGTATCGGAGAGTGATCCGACCAAGATCTGAGGCCGATGTCTACTTTAGAAAATTTGGAGAGCGAGAAAATGTTGGTTAGGACCAGGTCTATCCTTGAGAATGACTGATGCCTTTTAGAGAAGTGCGAAAATTCAATTGAAGTTGAGTTAAGGCATCTAAAAACGTCGTAAAGGTCCAACTTGGTTAGCCAGGGGTCTAAAGCGCCACATTGTTGACGGGACTTGGACGAAGAGTCCATTGTTCCGTTGGGGACCATATTAAAATCTCCAAATATTACTAAGACTCCCTTTTGGTGAGCCTCCACAATCCTCATAATCTTGTTGAGGAAGGTGATTTGACCTTTATTTGGCGCATAGATGTTAACCAACGTATGAATATGGTCGTTGAGTTTGCAGACGATGACTAAATATCTACCATTTGGGTCCTCCACTTTTGATATGAGATCAAGAGTTAACGTATTTTTAAATAGGAGAGCAACGCCCCATTTCTTTTTGTCATTGTTAGCGTAAAAAGTGTTAGGGAAGTTCTTATACTCGAGTTTTAGGGGTTTGGAAGCTGAAAATTTTGTCTCCTGTAAGCCTACCACATTGGTCCTGCTCTCACTAAGAAGCTTCCACAAATGGAAACGTCCTTGAGGGGAGTTTAATCCGTTCACGTTTTGTGATAGAAATTTAATCAACATGGTCTATATAGGACCTTCCTGCGAACTCAGGAGTTTGGGTTAAGGTTGGGTAAAAGTCGGGAAAAAGTTATGTAAGCCTACATACTTGTGAGGTATTAACTTAAACCTAGTTATCTAAATTTACAACTAGAAATTAAATAAAATATAAAATTATAATAGCAAAGAAATAGGTATCTGTGACTTGACCCAATACGGAGGGGATCAGTGTCACAATAAATTTCCTCCTTGTGAGGCTCAAGTTTTAGCTATACTATTCAGTCTTTTGAGTAGAAGGGTCTCTTCAGGATATCCTGAGGCCTAAGTCCCCAAGGGCCCTCAGGCCCCCCTCAACCTCCGATAAAGCCCAAGACTTCCCTGGTGGTGAAATAGGAGTTTAGGAGGGTTGAAGCCCCATCTGTAGGGAATTTGGTTTTTCTGTAAGACATTAGACAGGGGGCAAGATGTTTTCTCCGGAGCATAGTTTCTCTTGATAGATCCGCGAATATCCTTATATCCACATACGGCTGGGGGAAAGTTTTATCTGCGCGCATGAAGTCCAGAAGTTGTTCTTTAATATGTACAAATTGGAACTTCATGATTACATCCCTAGGAATTTCAGGCCCAAGGGATCGAGGTTTAGGGATGCGGTGAATTCTCACAGCCGTTGCTTCCATATCTGTTAAAGAGGGAATTACGCTTTTCATAAGACTCTTAACATATGGGTTAAGTTGGTCATTTTTTATTGTTTCCGGAATGCCTCTAAATTTGAGATTCTGACATCTGTCCCTATCCTCCAAATCGGTGACTTTGCTCTTAACAGCTTCAAAATCCTCCGAGAGGAGAGATGGGCCTTTACAAGGTTGTCATGTTTGTGCGCTATGGAGAGAATGTCGGATTCATTTTGGTCGGTGCGGTGAGAGATCGAGTCAATGGAGACCTGCAAATCGTCAAATCTAGTGTTTAGGGCAGTGAAGATGCCTCTGAAGAATGTCTGGTCTATCGGTTGCGTCCAATCGAAGTTTTCTAGTGGGTTGGATGCTGCCGAGGGGGGTACTTCCTTTCTTATACGCTGTTTTAATGGACTAGCAGTGGGTGATCTATCCACATCTGAACCTGAATCATCTAGTATAGTTGGTTTCTGAGCAGAGGATTTTTTTTTAGTAGCCATTTCTTTTCTTTTTTGTTTCGGAGGCAGAGAATCTGTTGGTGACGGTACATCCATTGAATCTTGGTCTTGAGTCCAGGAGTCCGCCTGGAATGTTCTAGGGGATCTGGATCTGTGTCTCAGAGTGATTTTAGTTGGCATAGTCTCTGTTTGTGTTGTTTTGGCTTTGTCCGTTTTGGTCTTTACGGAAGCCATAATAGGTATTCTAAGTGGGGAGAATATGTCCTTAACTTTGCGATATCACTATTTGAGTATTCCCGTGGTTTGCTAGGGATATAAATATCTCAGATCTCAGTAGTGAGGAGATTAGGGCTTCTCCACCTGGGTTTGGCCCGTCAGTCAAACAGTAAGGTTCAATGAGAAACCGAGAGGACAGTCAGGAATCGCTAGTTCCCAAATGGAGTAAGCAAGCCTTCTTGGAGCTTCAGCAAAGGCGGTAGAGTAAAGCAGTCAACTGAAGAAGTAGGTCATGAAGCAGGGAGGATGACCTGCCAACTGGGGTCACCACAACAATAATAATCCAAAATCTATTTGACCTGTGCAACAAACTTACGATTTACTTGCGGTTGTCCTCAAAGGGGGGAATATTCCGTCCCTTTGAGCGGTTCCTCTACAAAATGTGTAAAGATGTTAATATAACAGGATGCTCAAGGGAGGCGGTCTCTAGTCACTAGCCTATTCCCTTTCCACTCCCGTAAGCTCGGTGCACCCTATAAGTGCCCGTTTTCCAATTCCTCAGGTGCCTAGATGGAAGTGGCAGCTAATAGGGAATCCTGGATTATATACCCAGATAGCAGTAAGAGCATATAATGCCACAAAAAGCTAGCATATAGAAGTTCAATAGAAATCTATCAGACCTTAATGGGTATCCTAGTGGTCAGAGTTGGTAAAGACCCAAGTCCACCAATTGGATAAGGATGTATTTTTAATAATTAGCTCTGGCGTATAAGTTCACCAATAAGTATTACACAGTTTAGAATCCTCTAGTAGCTCGGTGAATAGTCAGACAGTAGATCCGTTATTGGGTTAATAATGTAAATAAAAATAACATGCAGTGCTCACACTTAAGGGGGTAAACTAACACAAGATAACTTCAGATAGATAATAGTACATCTGGTGAGGAAGAATTCTTGATTAAATATACCATGGGTAAATATAAAATAGAACCTATAAAACTCACAATATATGCAGCTCCAAACTAGTATTGGGTTCTTATGAGTGAAATCATCAATTGGGATTCAACAGCTATAGGTTCTTAGACTGTTTCAATATACTGGTATAACCATATAGCAACCCCTGAATCTTAGCCAGTAAGTCACTAGTATTAGAGACAACAGCTTACAGTCTTATCTATTATTAAGGAAAACGTTTAACAAAACCAGTGACTATTATAATATGTATTTATATGTATATAGTAGAAGGTGAGAATGATCCAACAGATTTATACAAGGTAGAGGAGATGTGGCATAAAGAAGAAAAATCAATAGAAAAGAAGAAAAAGGAGAAAGAAAGAAAGAAGAAAGGTTAGAAGAAGAACCAGAAGAGAAGAGAAATAGGGAAAGGAAAAAGAAGAGAAAAGTAACATAGGTGTATAGGCTTATACTCTATTTCAGCGCCTTGAGAAGGTGTGAACAGCTTTAATCACTGTGTCTTTAGAAGTATAGAGATAACGTAGTTAACAGCCTCTACACAAGCCGCCCTGTTGGTTAGTAATCAGAGCCCCCGCTCTGGTTGTTAAGAAGGAGAATTAGTAGAGATAGAGGGTTAAGTAAATAGAAAAGCTGTAGAAAAGCAGATAGGGATGAGGTATAAAGATAGTGTAGATTAAGGATGGCCCGGGAGTCAGACAAACTTGAATGTAGATCGATGTAGCAGAGCTGGTTCTGCTGATAGATTTCTGGTCCCTCCGATGGTCACTGCAGGTGAAAGTGGTTTTCAAGCCCTAGGAAGTAATAATGTTCTGTAGCAGAATCCCCAGCGGTCCACTCCAGAGAAACAATTAACTAGCTCCAGCCGATGAAGGAGCTGTAGAGTCCTGGGGAAACCACCACAAAGCTGGAGGAGATGACAAGAGCAGTAAACTGTGCGGTGTAGTTGTTTGTACCAGGATATACAGTAAAGCCCGGTAGTTGTAGAATCCTTTATAGATGAAGATGCAGAGTCGTCCCTGGACTAATACAGTCACTCCTCAGGGATAGTTCGTGTCACAGTCCCATCCAGCTAGGGAGAATCCCCTGATCCCCAGGGGGCCCTTCAGACAGGGGGAGAAGGCCGATCCAGATAGGCACAGCAGATAGCAGATCTGAATAGCAGAGCAGGAATGCCGGCGATGGTTGTTATGACACCTCCCGCTGGTCAGGCACCAGACAGCAGCGGTAATGTCGGGAAATCCCCGCAAATAGAAGAAACAGTTCCCCCGGACTTCAAGGTCTCCCCCAGTCAGAAAAGGGTGGAAATAAAATAAAATGAAGTTCCATTTTCCACAAGTCCAATCCAAAGGTGCAGAACTTCTTTAGTAACCTTGGCCAGATCTGTGCCTTGCCACAATTCTGTCTCTGAGCACCTTGGGCAGTTCCTTTGACATCATGATTTTCATTTGGTCTGACATGCACTATGAGCTGTAAGGTTTTGTATAGACAGGTGTGTGGCTTTTTAAATCAAGTCCTATCAGTTTATCTAAATGCAGCTGGACTCCAATGAATGAATAGGACCATCTAAAAGAATACCACAATGAAATGGACAGCTTGTGACCTAAATATGAGTGCCTAAGGGTACCATCACACAAGGCCATATCAGCAGCGATTTTATAGGTGATGCAGGGGAGTTGCCTGTGCGTCGCCTAATGTACATAGACGATGGTGTCACCTTTGAGTGGTCGCCTGGTTTCTCAGCAGTGCTCTGAAATCAGGCGAGCACTCTGGGGCGATGTGCACACATCGCCCCATGTAACAGGGGGACGGCGATCTTACAGGCGATGGGAGCCGTAGGCTCCCATGTTACTGAATCGCCGCTGGGGTTTTTGGACATTCTGGCGGTGATGGCGCCTGTAAGATCGCCGGTGTGTCGCCTGAGGTATCGCCGCATGTAAACATGTGATGGTGACACTGGCGGAGCACCAAAAACGTGCGCGCTCCCGCCCGTCTCCGCTGATATCTCCGGCGACATCACCTCGTGTGACGGTACCCTAAGCAAAGGGTCTGAATACTTATGATGTGATATTTCAATATTTCTTTTTCAATAAATTTGCAAAAATGTCTACATTTCTGGATTTTTTCTGTCAAGACAGGGTGCCAAGTGTACATTAATGAGAAAAAAATTAACTTTTTGAATTTACCAAATGACTGCAATGAAACAAAGAGTGAAAAATGTAAAGGGGTCCGAATAAGTGATGAGCGAGCGGCATAATATTCGTAATCGCTATACTCGTGACTAGAAGTTTTTTAATACTTGCATATTCTTCCGAATAGCGAGTCCAATGTTAGTCAATTAGTGATTGGCTTCGCCCACACACATCCGGCTATAAAATGAGCATTCCTGGGACAGGGCTTTTATGCATTTCTACTGCAGAAAGCATCTTGCAGTGCCCCTCAGAGAGAGACCCTAACATTCAATCTGCTCTCACTGAGGTGACAGCTCACTTTGTGTACTGAAGGGAGCTATCAATTTGTGTCAGATCGATAACGATCGACACATCACTCACGAGCACTAGCGTTACTCGCCAAGTAATGAGTATCGTGAATACCGTACTATTAATGAGAGTAATGAATAGTGATGATTATGCTCGCTCATCACTAGTCTGAATACTTTGCGTAATCACTGTATATGCATTTCACTTAA
Organism: Allobates femoralis; assembly: GCA_033576535.1. NCBI lineage: Eukaryota > Metazoa > Chordata > Amphibia > Anura > Aromobatidae > Allobates > Allobates femoralis. The sequence continues at coordinate 271,108,587 of JARQOC010000005.1, read as the reverse complement.
TGCTTGAATTACTGAAATAAATTAACTTTTTGATGATATTCTAACTAATTCAGATGCACCCAAATATTCCTAACAGAATGGGGTGTGTGCTCTTTTTCATCATATAGAGAAGGCTATGGGACATATTTGGACCTTTCATAAAGCTTGAAAGAAATTGCAAAAGCGGAACAAGAATTATTATTGTTTTTATTAAACTATGTTTCAAATATTCTCTGTAGCCATTATTCCATAATGTAACCAAGTTAACATGCTAGGAAGATAACTTCTTTAAAGAGGACCTGTCACCCCCCTGTTGCTATGCTAACTGAATGCAGCACTGAATGCAGTGTGTCTGCTGCACTCAGGGAAGGGGTCTCCCATGTTTCAAGCTCCCCTGTAAGTTATTAAAAAATACCTTATAAAGTGTACAGATAACGAGTCCGGAGGGACTTGCTCAGTAATGAGTCATCGCTGTTGCTGGTGTCCTCCCAGCCTCCAGCCCTCTCTGTGCCACCTCCAGCCCTCAGCAATGGCACACACAGGACGCTGAACAAGAGAGGGCTGGAAGTGGCACAGAGAGGATTGGAGGCGGGGAGGACACCAGGGAGCAGCAATGACTCATTACTGAGCAAGTCCCTCTGGACTCCTTATCTGTACATTTTATAAAGTCTTTTCAACACCTTATAGGGGGGCTAGAGACATGGGGGACACCTTCCCTGAATGCAGCAGACATGCTGCATTCAGTGCTGCATTCAGTTAGCAGAGCACAAGGGGGGTGACAGGTCCTCTTTAAAGAAGGTGGTGCTGATCGCGAGTACAGGTTCTGGGTATTTCACCTTATGTGGAAATGCATCACATTTAAACAATGCAGAAATACTGCAGGTCTACTTGAACACTTCCTGATGTAATTCAGAGATCCATATTTCAGAGAATGTATGAGCAGGGTAAAGCAGTGACCAATTAAATAATGTGGTAGACAACTGAAACTTGGATTACTTTGAAATTTTACATTGGTAGTTGATGAAGGAGACTTGTGGTCTGCTGAGGCCCTTCAAAGAGACTTTGAAATTGGACAGAAGTGACAACTCTAGTTTCAGAAGTGACAACTCTAGTTTCAGAAGTGACAACTCTAGTGTCCTCCACTTAAACATTAAATTTGAAAAAACGCTCAAATGGATGCAACAAAGGATGAATAAAGATCAACAGCAGTCCAGTTTGTCACTGCTTTGAAGATATTGGAGATATTCAATGCAATGTGACATGCAGTAAGATTAGGCTGACAGTGTAAAATTTAATTCTTAGTTATAAGTGATGAGCAAATAGTGAAATACTCGGGTTTGGGAGAATCGTATTGAGTACTTTGTAAGGCTACATGTACATGCTGTGTTTTCTCCCCTTTTTTGGCACCGTTTTCCCCTAAAAACACATTTGTGTCTGTTAGGGATGGGTGAATCTACTCGCTAGGACTCGTTACTCGGCGAGTAGTAAGGGACTCGCAGGACTCGGCACTCTGCGAGTTTCCCAGCGTTTACTCGCACGAGTCCAATGCAAATCAATAGCAAACGCTGACAAAACTAGGATTGCCATTGTTTGCATTAGACTCGGCTACTGTGCCAGTGATAGCAGGGAAACTCGCTACTGTGCCAGTGATAGCAGGGAAACTCGCTACTGTGCCAGTTATAGCAGGGAAACTCGCAAATAACTGCTGTTACATTGCGAGCCGAGTCCAGCTGTCTTCTCTGTGCAGCTCCAGGGTCCTAGAGCCCGCCTGCTCACAGAGATGATGTAGAAGTGCTGAGATTGTTCTCAGTCTGCTCATTCCCTGTGCATAGACATCTATATCTATGCACAGGGGATGTAGCAGAGAGGACATCGCGTTTTGGACTGCGTCGGACGGAAGAGGATTTTTTTAATTAAAGATGGAGTCCCTAATGGCGTTTTTTTTAATTTCAAATAAAAATTTTTCTCTGTGTTTCTTTAACCCTTTATTGGAGATTCTTAGTGGCTGGGTCAAACGTGGCCTGACATTAAGAATCTCGGGCTTAATACCAGCTTGTATAACAAAGCTGGTATTAACCCTTTATTACCCAGCGTGCCACCGCCACCAGGGCCGCTGGAAGAGCGGGGTTCAGCACCAGAGGATGGTGCTTCAATGAACGCGCCATCTTCTGGGGCGGCTGCGGGCTGCAATTTGCAGCGGGGGGTGCCCAGAAAGCTTGGGCATCCCTGCGCTGCGGATTCCAGCCCCCAGCTGCTTAGCTGTACCTGGCTAGACATAGAAATTGCGCGGAGCCCCACGCATTTTTTTTTAATTATTTCATGAATTTCAGAGTCAGAGTCTCAGAGTCAGAGTCTCAGAGTCAGAGTCAGAGTCTCAGAGTCAGAGTCTCAGAGTCAGAGTCTCAGAGTCAGAGTCTCAGAGTCAGAGTCAGAGTCTCAAAGTCAGAGTCAGAGTCTCAGAGTCAGAGTCTCAGAGTCAGAGTCTCAGAGTCAGAGTCTCAGAGTCAGAGTCAGAGTCTCAGAGTCAGAGTCTCAGAGTCAGAGTCTCAGAGTCAGAGTCTCAGAGTCAGAGTCAGAGTCTCAGAGTCAGAGTCTCAGAGTCAGAGTCTCAGAATCAGAGTCTCAGAGTCAGAGTCAGAGTCTCAGAGTCAGAGTCAGAGTCTCAGAGTCAGAGTCTCAGAGTCAGAGTCTCAGAGTCAGAGTCTCAGAGTCAGAGTCAGAGTCAGAGTCTAAGAGTCAGAGTCTCAGAGTCTCAGAGTCAGAGTCTCAGAGTCTGAGTCTCAGAGTCTCAGAGTCAGAGTATCAGAGTCAGAGTCTCAGAGTCAGAGTCTCAGAGTCAGAGTCTCAGAGTCAGAGTCAGAGTCAGAGTCTCAGAGTCAGAGTCTCAGAGTCAGAGTCTCAGAGTCAGAGTCTCAGAGTCAGGGTCAGAGTCTCAGAGTCAGAGTCTCAGAGTCAGAGTCTCAGAGTCTCAGAGTCTCAGAGTCTCAGAGTCAGAGTCTCAGAGTCAGAGTCTCAGAGTCTCAGAGTCTCAGAGTCAGAGTCTCAGAGTCAGAGTCTCAGAGTCTCAGAGTCAGAATCTCAGAATTTCATGAAATAATAAAAAAAAAATGCGTGGGCCTCCGCGCAATTTCTATGTCTAGCCAGGTACAGCTAAGCAGCTGGGGGCTGGAATCCGCAGCGCAGGGATGCCCAAGATTTCTGGGCACCCCCCGCTGCAAATTGCAGCCCGCAGCCGCCCCAGAAGATGGCGTGTTCATTGAAGCGCCATCCTCTGGCGCTGAATCCCGCTCTTCCAGCGGCCCTGGTGGCGGTGGCACGCTGGGTAATAAAGGGGTTAATACCAGTTTTGTTATACAAGCTGGTATTAAGCCCGAGATTCTTAATGTCAGGCCCTGGTGGCCGTGGCACGCTGGGTAATAAAGAGGTTAGGGCCAGCTTTGTATTATCAGCTGGCCCTAAGCCCGAAATTTATGCCGGACATGACCGCCATGAATTTCTATTAAATTGTTTAAAAAAAAACACAACACAGAGAAAATTTTTTATTAGAAATAAAAAAAAAGTCATTAGGGACTCCATCTTTAATTAAAAAAATCCTCTTCCGTCCGACGCAGTCCAAAACGTGATGTCCTCTCTGCTACATCCCCTGTGCATAGATATAGATGTCTATGCACAGGGAATGAGCAGACTGAGAACAGTCTCAGCTCTGCTACATCAGGCAGCAGGCAGGCTCTAGGACCCTGGAGCTGTGGCAGCCAGCACACTGAGCAGACAGGACTCTTATCTGTGTGAGTTTCCCAGCGATTACAGTTGCAAAGTAAACAAGTCCAATGCAAATAAATGGCAAAACTAGGATTGCTTCAGGCTGAAGCTTCCGAGACACATCTGCGATTTGTAAATCTCACACTACTCGCTATTACTCGCTTCCCCATTCATTAACATTGGACTCGCTAGACTCGCAACGAGTAGCGAGTCCTGTGCTCGGACTCGCTAGAGTCAAGCGATTCCGAGTAATTTAGGATTCGCCCATCACTAGTGTCTGTGTTAAACAGCAAAGTGAATGAATTTCCACTTTTGCCTCTCAGAAAGCGTGTATTTTGCAGATGTGCTTTTGGGGTAGAAAACGGGTCTGTAAAAAGAATGAACATGTCAATTAATTTGTGTTTTTTTGCCTGCATTTTCTCCATAGGCAGCATTATAAAAGAAGTACTGGAATAATGCATTGCTATTAACACAATTCGATATTCCAGCGCTTTTCAAGCCAAAAAACGGAGGAGCAGCAAGATGTGATGTCACACCGGAAAAGCAACAGGAAAACATGAACTGGAAATTACACCATTTTGGAATTCTGCGTTCCCGTGTTCTGTGGCTGTTTACTTGTGTCGATGAGCACATACAACTGCATGACGATCGATGTGGGTCGCCTCATCGAGGTGGTATGAATAATAACTTTGTGTGTTTCTGTGTGTGTCTGTGTGTGTCTATTGTGTGTCTATATGTGTCTATGGTTGTCGGGGCTGTAGTTTTGCTTTAGCAGTGTACGTACAGGCAGCTTCTGCCTGTACATACACTATTAAAGCAAAACAGAAGGGAAGAAGTTAACAAAAAATTCAATTAAATACTCACCTATCCAATGTGAGAGGGCGTCTGGTCCAGAGATCAGCTGCATTGATGTGCAAAGGGTATTCAGCTGCATCGATGTAAAACAATTAGCTAACTAAGTTAGCTGACTGGCAGGCATATCAGCTGATCTTTTTGACGGTCAGCTGACTGAATCAGCTGAACCATCTGTCACTGGTAAAGCAATCAGCTGACTCATTCAGCTGACCGTAAAAAAGTTAAGGTGATATGGCCACCGGTCAGCTGACTTAATCAGCTGATTGCTTTACCAGCAGCAGATTGACCAGCTGACCAGCAGGCACATCAGCTGATCTGTTTGCTGATTGACTACGTTGGAGGAAATTGGTGGGTATTTAAGATACTGGTAAAAGAGGTGTCTGTGTTTTCTTTTTTTTGTTGTTTTTTTTTTAAATAAAGATCTTTTTTTGTGGTTTGTGTGTTTTTTTTAACTCTTTCACTATTGCTAATGGCTGGCTATCACAATGACGGCTGACATTAGCAATTGGGCTTTGGTGTCAGCTACCTTAAAAAGCTGTAACCAACCCCTTTATTACCCAGTCTGCCACCACTACACAGCAGTTGGTAGAGCTCTCTTATGGAGGTGCCTATTCTGGGGTGGCTACTGGCTACGATTTTCAGCGTGGGAGGCCCAGAACTCTTGGGCCTTACAATGCTGAGAATTCCAGTCCCAGCTGCCTGGGTTACCTTTGCTGGCAGTAGAAAATCTGGCGAAGTCCACATATTTTTTTTTTTAGTTTTTTTGGTAAAAAACTAAAAAAATATGGTTTTCCTGGATTTTTCATTGGCAGTAAAGGTAATACAAAGCAGCGGAGGTTAGCAGACCACAGCTGTCTTGGTTACCTTTTCTGGAAATAGAAAAAGTTGCAAAGCTAATTTTACATTTTATAATTAGGGAACTTGCCAGGTTGTTTTTACCCCCTACCCTATCCCTACCTGTCCCTGCACCTTCCTAACACATGCCTAACCATCCCTGTCTCACCTAATATAATAATAATATTTTTAATATTTATTTAGTTATTAATTCCATAGCACTTTACATACATTTGCAACACTCTCACCATTGGGGCTCACAATCTAAACATCCTATCTGTATGTCTTTGAAATGTGGGAGGAAGCCAGAGAAGGAAACTCTCAAGAACACAGGTTGAACATGCAAACTCCTTGCAGATGTTGTCCTTGGTGAGATTTCAACTCAGGACACCAGTGCTGCAAGTTCATATATAAGGCTGCATATATAATACTGCACTGTATGGGAGATATAAGGCTACATATATAATACTGCACTATATGGAAAGATATAAGGCTGCACATAATCAGGCTGCACTATATGGAAAGATATAAGGCTGCATATACAGTATAATACTGCACTATATGGAGAGAGATATAAGGCTGCATATATAATACTGCAAAATATGGGAGATATAAGGCTGCATATATGATACTGCACTATATGGAGAGATAAGAGGCTTCACATAATAAGGTTGCACTATATGGAAATATATAAGTAGAGATGAGCCACCACCCTAGTGTTCGAATTTGATTCGATTTGTCGAATTGGGGGTGTGTTCATCGAATGTTCGTTGATTGTTCATCGAACTCCATTAAACACTGTCGAACACCATTGAAAACAATGGCAGGCAAACACAAACACATACAAACACTTAGAAAACAAATAGAAAACACCTTCTAAGGTATCCAAAAGGTGACAAACTACTCAGAAGGTACAACAAACACATGGAAAAGTGACAAGTACATGTAAAAATGCGAAAAGAAAAGAGATGGAAGAGTAAAAGGAGAAGGAGACACAGATATAGGCATGTCGTGCCCTTCTAAAATCCGGTTTTACTTCAGTATTTGTAAGGCCTCATGTACACGATGAGTATTTGGTGAGTTTTACTTCAGTATCTGTAAGGCCTCATACACACGATGAGTATTTGGTGAGGTTATTCTTCAGTATTTGTAAGGCCTCATGCACACGATGAGTATTTGGTGAGTTTTCTCCTCAGTATTTGTAAGGCCTTGTGCATACGATGAGTATTTGGTGAGGTTTTACCTGAGCATTTGTAAAGCCTCGTGCTTACGATTAGTATTTGGCGAGTTTTTTTCCTCAGCATTTGCAAGGCCTCATGCACACAATGAGTGTTTTGTGAGTTTTTTCCTCATTATTTGTAAGACCTCATGCATACGATAGGTATTTGGTGAGTTTTTCCCTTACTATTTGTAAGGCCTCACGCACACGATGAGAATTTCGTGAGTTTTTGCTTCAGTATTTGTAAGGCCTCGTGCATACAATGACTATTTGGTGAGGTTTTTCCTCAGTATTTGTAAGGCCTCATGCACACGATGAATATTTGGTGAGATTTTTCCTCAGTATTTTTAAGGCCTCGTGCATACGATGAGTATTTGGTGAGGTTTTTCCTCAGTATCTGTAAGGCCTCGTGCATACGATGATTATTTTGTGAGGTTTTTCCTCAGTATTTGTAAGGCCTCTTGCATACGATATTTGGTGAGGTTTTTACCTCAGTATCTATAAGGCCTCATGCACACTCTAAGCAATGTGTCACATTTAGGGGACTACAACAAAATCTCCATTTTTTTCAAAAAATTTGGGCACAGACACCACTTAAGTGGCATTAATTGCCCCGCAATTGCAAACTTAAAACGGTGACTTGAATGCAAAAATCCACAAGCCTTTATTCTCCACAGGATGACACAGGGGTAGAAAAGTCCTTGCGGATCCATGCCTTGTTCGTCTTTATGAACGTTAGTCTGTCCGCTTTCTAGGTGGACAGACGCGTGCGCTTTTCTGTCAGCACACCACCAGCAGCACCAAAGACTCGTTCCAAGAGAACGCTGGCTGCGGGGCACGACAAGATCTCCAAGGCATGAGTGGCAAGCTCAGGCCATTTTTCCAGATTTGAAGCCCAAAATGAGCAAAGCTTCTGTTCCCCAGTCATGGCATCGATGTTAAGTTGAAGATACTCGTGTACCATCTGCTCCAGGCATTGACTATGTGTCAGACTTCTCGTGTCTTCAGGCCTTGGAAATGATGGTCTAAAAAAATTGTGAAACGAGGCCACAAAATTGCTGTTACCACCACCAGATACGGTGTTACTGGTATGATGTGAGTGATGATGACTCGACAGTCCCACGGTTGACAAGTTAGAGCTGTGAGATTCATTCTTTGTACCACTGGTGTTTTGTGAAAAAGCCAATCTGAGATTATGTATCAGCTTCTGCTGATACTCCTGCATGTGTGCGTCCCTTTGTATGGCAGGAATTATTTCGGCATATTTGTTCTTGTACCGGGGATCTAAGAGTGTGGCAACCCAGTAGTCGACATTACTTCTAATTCGGACATTCCGAGTGTCGTGTTGCAGTTAGTGCAGCAAGAAGACGCTCATGTGTCTTGCGCATCCAAGAGGACCAAGTCCTTGTTGTGTTGGTGGCGGGGAGGTGAGAATCATGCTTTCTTCCTCTGCCCTCTCCCCCTAACCTCGCACAACAGAAATGTCATCAAGGTCTCCCTCATCCGCTCCATTTCTTCCTGAACTCCTGCACCTTCCTCAACAGTTTGGTTGCTACCATGCTCCCTCGTTAATCCCTATCCCCAACCTTCCCATGCCTGCCGCCTTGGTGCTGCCGACCGTCTGGACCTTGGAGATCTTGTTATTAGAGATGAGTGAGTACTAAAATGCTCGGGTGCTCGAAGCTCGGGCCGAGCATTCCATAATACTCGTGTACTCGGCCGAGCACCGAGCCCAATGTTATCCTATGGGAGACCCGAGTATTTTTCTGACATGACCCCCGGCAGCATGGATAAACCCTAAAAATGTCACAAAAGTATCAGAACAGTGCTCAAATGACATGGGAACAGCATGGGAAAGACCCCTGTAAGCATTTCAGACTTCAAGGTCATTGCTGTTCTCGTTCCTATGACATCCGTGAATACGTATCGTGCGGCACGAGTTGCGTGGTATATTATGCTACGTGCTCCTGCTGTAAGATATATGTGGGGAGGACATGTAGGGAGCTGAGGAGGAGGGTGAGGGAGCACGTGAGGGGCATTGTTGCGGCCCCCACAGTGATAGACCAAACCACTTTGAAGACATTACCACGTCATTTCTTGAAATACCACAATAGTGACCCGTCGACCCTGATGTTCAGAGGTATCGACGTGGTACACGGTGGTATTAGGGGTGGTGATGTCTGTAAAGTACTGTCACAACGGGAAACAAAGTGGATTGTGGCATTGGACACAATGTCACCTAAAGGTCTAAACGAAGATCTAAGCTTTGCGCCTTTTCTGTAGCCGCTGCTGCCTGGTGTGTCCTGATCTTTTGTACCTCTCAAATGTTTTTAGTCAGTTTTTTTCTGACATATTTATGTTTTTATTTCCTTTTTAAATGAATTTTTTTAGGTTCCTCCCTTGGCTTCTATGGGATTTTTCTGGCTCTTTTTACAAACAAGCAAGGTCTCCTAAGGAATAACTTGAGGACTATCTGTGTGGAAATTGCATAATCTACCTGGGAATCAGAAGAACACCGTACCAGTGCGCTATATGTGTCACTGCTTACTGCTATATCATATGTATGATTCTAAACAATGGAATATTCTGGCACACTGGGTTAATAGATCATTATGGTAATATGTGCAAATCCCCCCCTTGTTTTTGCTTGTCCCTCTATGCGCGCGGTGTCACAGAGTCTCCAGTCTATCAGTGCTGATGTCCGGGCTCTGTGCGCGCACGGTCGCTATGGTGACGCGTCCCTGCGACCGTGCGCGCACGTGTGGTCTGACGTTGGTGCGGTGGGCGGTGTAGTGTGCTGTGACGCGGTCGCGCATAGTTCCGGTCAGGTTACTGGCTTGCGTAACGTCACTTCCGGTGACGCGAGCGGATATAAAAATCTCCATTGGAGGAGCCTGGAGCATCCCCTGATGAAGTGACCTGTATACTGTGGTCACGAAACGCGTTGGGGTCCCCTGGTCCGGACCACCCCTCACCCCTGCCGCCCCATGCAAGATGGCCAGTGACGGCTCTGGTAATTATGCCTACTAGCTAGATGACACACTGACTCTGCCTGTCAGCATTAATAATCCATAGGTGTAGAGCTTTTGTTCCCATAGACTGGGTATGATACATGGGTATACCTATTCTATCCTGATCCACAATAGTCCACAAGGGATATATGCATGGAACATGTTGCAATGTCATTGTAAACCTTTATCCATATGGCTTTGTAGGTGATTGATGTATTAGGTACCCACACAAGTGGTTTATTGTATATGGGTCTCTGCGCAGACACCAGCCCTTATATGTATGGACAGGACATGTTTTGTGTGTCTGATCTAGTGTAATATATGTGAACTGTCCTGTGGCTACCTGCATGGAGCACTTTGTGATCTTCCCCTCCTTGTCTTTGTTTTGTCAAACTAAATAAATTTGATACTTTTTCATGATCTAATTCAAGTCTATACTCCTTGTTTATGTTATGCAATCTTTTTGGAGTAACTTTTGAAGTATGCCCCCTAAATTTAGTGTGGTCTACTTCTTATTATGGAATTCTGCTTGATAATTGTTATTTCTGTGGTTTCCACAGCTTGTCCTATTGGGATGGATTTTCGAGCCCATGATTCTGTTTGGCTCACAGAACTTGACAAAGCCTTGGACGAGGTTGGAGGTGCAGCGGGTGAGCCGGGTGGCAGCGGTAGCGCCGAAGAGGCAGTCAAAGCTTATAGGCGTCTCCTACGAAAACGCACTAAGACCTGGTGGAATAGGGCCTTTCTTGACAAATACCTAGAAAGAGACCTGGTGCCACGTGGGTTACGAGTACAGGTTTTTCCTTCTTTTCCGATCGAGGACGAGACCTTCAGAGCAGAGTGGGAGGAGTGTGCAAGCGAATGTTCAAAAGGGTTTTTGGGCCTCCTCATCGAGCTAAATTCAGCATCTATCGAGGTAATGGAGAGCGAGATGGACAAACTTCTGTCCCAGATCAAGGAACAGATGTCCGGCGAAGCTCTGGCTAAATTTAATACCCATAACGAGACAGAGCTGAAACGTCTTGAAAAGGAGATTAAGAGCTTTAAACTCAAAAAATTCCAGCGGGATCAAGTGGATTACAGCACAGGACGGGTATATAAATGGAAAGCGAATTTCAGACCTCGCCCTAACCCGACCCCAAAAGGTAAACCACGGACGGGTACTAAACCCAAACCGAAACCAACAACACCTAACCCCTTTAGCACTGAGGAGTCTGATGCTGAATCCATCCCTGGGGAAGGAATAATGACAAGATTTAGAGCTCGTTTCCCACAAGGCGCTGGTTCATCCAGTCGGGCTTTGCAGGTAATTAACCTTTCCAATCACTCGCTCTCCAAAACACAGATAGAGGTACTTTCTCTGGGGCTCTCTTTCTCACCCACGAGTAATTTCCATTTCTTTACAGCCATGAAGGATATGCAACTATTCTCACGGAAGATGGTCCTGAGAAAACTTCATAATAAAAAACAAAGACAACCAGAGGAAATGGATCGGGGTGAGAGAGAGGCCTTAGAGAATCTGGAGGACCTGGCCGATGAGGTCGAGCCCACAAACACAGGTAGGTTTTCTTCATCTATATTACCCAGATCAACGAGGTTCCCACCCTTGTCCGTATGTCCAGCTGTAGAGATTTTTAACAAGTTGGTGATCAATGATCTGAAGAGATTACCAACAAGATTGAAAACAGACAATTTGACACATAAACAACGTTGTGCACTGCTCGATTTAGAGAAATTGTCTGATGTAGTTATAAAGCCAGCGGACAAGGGTGGGAACATCGTGATCTGGCCGGTCGAGCTGTACGAACGGGAGGTCTATCGACAACTAAGGGACAAAGAGACTTATCGTAAACTGACCTATAACCCCGTAACCACATTTTCCAATCTGCTGCAGACCATCCTCATGAAGGCACGTGAGGTGGGCCTGATAACAAAAAAAGTAATGGAGGGACTCACCATCAAATTTCCAAAAATTCCTACGTTGTATTTACTACCGAAAATACACAAGGATGCCGTCGCTCCTTCGGGGCGTCTGATCGTTTCCGGGATAGGAGGGCTTTGCAATCCAACATGTAGATTTATTGATTACTACCTAAAACCTCTAGTGGAATTGCTGCCCTCCTATGTCCGGGATACGACGGACGTCCTGATGAGGATCGACGGCATCACGGTGAAAGAGGATACTCTACTGGTAACAGCTGATGTGGAGTCCCTGTATACTAGTATACATCATGAGGATGGTCTGAGAGCGGTTAGGTTTTTCCTTCAGTCCAGTGGGAGGGACGCGGGAACCTGTGAATTGATCCTCGAGCTGCTCCAGTTCGCCCTAACACACAATTTTTTTGTATTTAAGGACAATTATTACCTTCAAAAACGTGGCGCGGCCTGCGCGCCCTCGTACGCAAACCTTTTCCTGGGTTTCTGGGAGAGGGATTTGCTTTGCGGCGGAGGCGGGCCGCCCGACGCCCATGTGCAGTGCTGGCTTCGTTACATCGACGATTTGTTCATTTTGTGGCGGGGCGGACTGGAGCAGCTTGACGAATTCATGCGGGGATTGGCGCGGAATGAGGTGAATATAAGATTGACTTACAAATCTGACGTTCACAGGATTGACTTTCTGGACATCTGCATGGAGGTCGGTCCTAATGGCACCATGCAGACTGATGTCTTTAGAAAGTCAACCGCAGTAAATTCCCTCTTATACGCGTCATCCTCGCATGAACGGTCCACCATACGCGCTGTCCCTATCGGACAGTTCTTGCGGATGAGACGTATATGCTCGTCCGCAGAACTGTTCGAAAAACAAGCCCAGGATCTGAAGGATCGTTTTCATGAAAGAGGGTATAGTACTAGGTCAATTAAACGTGCATACCTACGGGCAAAGAATATCCCTAGGGATTCTCTGCTATATAGTCCTAAGAAATCTGTAACTCCCGACGTCCAGCCGATTCGGTTTATATCCACCTTTAATCAGGGGTGGGACAAGATGAGAGAAATACTTAACAGACATTGGCCGATACTCCTCTCCGACCCTTATCTGAAAGGCTCTCTATCTGACCGTCCTCTCATGACGGCCAGACGATCAATAAATTTGAAGGATTTACTAGTCCACAGCCACCACCTAACAACTCCATCAGGCCTGTTTGGAGCTAGGAGACCTCTAAAGGGATGTTATCCCTGTGGTCACTGTGTGGCCTGCGAGAATGTCCAGCGCGTTGCTTCCTTTTTCTACTCCGATGGTTCTCGTTCCTATGACATCCGTGAATACGTATCGTGCGGCACGAGTTGCGTGGTATATTATGCCACGTGCTCCTGCCGTAAGATATATGTGGGGAGGACATGTAGGGAGCTGAGGAGGAGGGTGAGGGAGCATGTGAGGGGCATTGTCGCGGCCCCCACAGTGATAGACCAAACCACTTTGAAGACATTAACACGTCATTTCTTGAAATACCACAATAGTGACCCGTCGACCCTGATGTTCAGAAGTATCGACGTGGTACACGGTGGTATTAGGGGTGGTGATGTCCGTAAAGTACTGTCACAACGGGAAACAAAGTGGATTGTGGCATTGGACACAATGTCACCTAAAGGTCTAAACGAAGATCTAAGCTTTGCGCCTTTTCTGTAGCCGCTGCTGCCTGGTGTGTCCTGATATTTTGTACCTCTCAAATGTTTTTAGTCAGTTTTTTTCTGACATATTTATGTTTTTATTTCCTTTTTAAAGGAATTTTTTTAGGTTCCTCCCTTGGCTTCTGTGGGATTTTTCTGGCTCTTTTTACAAACAAGCAAGGTCTCCTAAGGAATAACTTGAGGACTATCTGTGTGGAAATTGCATAATCTACCTGGGAATCAGAAGAACACCGTACCAGTGCGCTATATGTGTCACTACTTACTGCTATATCATATGTATGATTCTAAACAATGGAATATTCTGGCACACTGGGTTAATAGATCATTATGGTAATATGTGCAAATCCCCCCCTTGTTTTTGCTTGTCCCTCTATGCGCGCGGTGTCACAGAGTCTCCTGCCTATCAGCGCTGATGTCCGGGCTCTGTGCACGGTCGCTATGGTGACGCCTCCCTGCGACCGTGCGCGCACGTGTGGTCTGACATTGGTGGGTGGGCGGTGTAGTGTGCTGTGACGCGGTCGCGCATAGTTCTGGTCAGGTGAACGGCTTGCGTAACGTCACTTCCGGTGACGTGAGCGGATATAAAAATCTCCGATGGAGGAGCCTGGAGCATCCCCTGATGAAGTGACCTGTATACTGTGGTCACGAAACGCGTTGGGGTCCCCTGGTCCGGACCACCCCTCACCCCTGCCGCCCCATGCAAGATGGCCAGTGACGGCTCTGGAAATTATGCCTACTAGCTAGATGACACACTGACTCTGCCTGTCAGCATTAATAATCCATAGGTGTAGCGCTTTTGTTCCCATAGACTGGGTATGATACATGGGTATACCTATTCTATCCTGATCCACAATAGTCCACAAGGGATATATGCATGGAACATGTTGCAATGTCATTGTAAACCTTTATCCATATGGCTTTGTAGGTGATTGATGTATTAGGTACCCACACAAGTGGTTTATTCTATATGGGTCTCTGCGCAGACACCAGCCCTTATATGTATGGACAGGACATGTTTTGTGTGTCTGATCTAATGTAATATATGTGAACCGTCCTGTGGCTACCTGCATGGAGCACTTTGTGATCTTCCCCTCCTTGTCTTTGTTTTGTCAAACTAAATTAATTTGATACTTTTTCATGATCTAATTCAAGTCTATACTTCTTGTTTATGTTATGCAATCTTTTTGGAGTAACTTTTGAAGTATGCCCCTAAATTTAGTGTGGTCTACTTCTTATTATGGAATTCTGCTTGATGATTAGAGTATTACACCACTTTTACGGACTGTCATGAAAACGTTACAAACTGATACCAATATGGATTTTCCTGGAGAAAATATTAAGGGCTCATACCCACTTATGAGACAGAGTTGGTGAATGTTAGTTTTTTGGATTACATGAAAGATTTTTTTTTTTTTAAATTGTCTGCTACTCCCATGACCCTGAGAAAAGACGTACATGAAGGCCTCTTTAAATAATGTGCCCATTTTAAGGAAGTGGGTCTTTTGTAGTATTGCCCTTTGGCAGGGCAGCCAAAAATTGTGTGGCACTCTGATGCCCCTGGATAGAGACGTGCATGAGGGACTGTTTAAATATTGTGCCCATGTTAAGGAACTTTGTCTTTTGTAGTATTGCCCTAGGCAAGGCTGCTAAACATTGGGAGGCACCCCAATGCCCCTGGATAGAGACGTGCATGAGGGCCTCTTCAAATAATGTGCCCATGTTAAGGAACTTTGTCTTTTGTAGTATTGCCCTAGGCAGGGCTGCTAAACATTGGGAGGCACCCCAATGCCCCTGGATAAAGACATGCATGAGGACCTCTTTAGATAATGTGCCCATTTTAAGGAAGTTGGTCTTTTGTATTATTGCCCTAGGCAGGGCTGCTAAACATTGGGAGGCAATTCAATGCCCCTGGATAGAGACGTGCATGAGGGCCTCTTTAAATATTGTGCTCATTATAAGGAAGTGGGTCTTTTTTGTAGCATTGCCCTAGGCAGGGCTGCTAAACATTGGGAGGCACCCCAATGCCCCTGGATAGAAATATGCATGAGGGCCTCTTTAAATATTGTGCCCATGTTAAGGAACTTTGTCTTTTGTAGTATTGCCTAGAGATGGGCGAGTCCTAAAAGACTCGGAATCGCAAGACCCCAACGAGTCCGAGTCAAGGACTCGGGACTCGTTGCGAGTCCAGCGAGTCCAATGTTAATGAATAGGGAACCGAGTAATAGCGAATAATGACATTTACAACTCGCTGATGTGTCTCTGAAAGTGTGCGAGTCCAAACTCGCTGGTTTTTCTCTTATTTGGAGGCTTGGAGCCGATGATGCGAGGGAAGCGATTCTCCAGCACACACCATGCTTTAAGGAAACAGGAAACGAGTCGCGCTGACAGGCGCACACACAGAGCAATCCATTCATCAGTGCAATCATGGCAGCAGGCCGTGGCACGGTGAACACACTGCGTCTTATTGCACTTGTGGAGGCTCGTCCATTTCTATGGCTCCCTACAGATCCTGACTATGGGGATACGACCCAAATTAATACAGCGTGGAGAGAGATCGCCCAAGAGATGTTCCCTGCGTTCCATCGGAGTGACCATGAGGAACAGAGCAATCTAAGTAATTTAAATGAGTTCACACGTTATATATTGCATTTACTGTATATATACTCGTGTATAAGCCGACCCGTGTATAAGCCGACCCGTGTGAAGCCGCATACTACACTCCCTAAAAAAATTGGTTTTAAGTGCGCACAGCCACCGAGATGTGGTTAGGTGTTGCTGAATGCGTCACTTGCTGGCGGGGTAAGTGTGCGCGCTCACACTTGGCAGTGAAGCCGCACACTACACTCCCTAAGGTGGTGTACGTGCTAGCAGCAACGCACTGGTCTGCCACAGAAAAAATAACGCTCTATGGCTTATTAGGAACAAAAATCGATCTGGTGCAAAAACAAAAAGGAAACAGCACCTCAGCTAAGCCTCTGACTGCAGCTGTTAGCAAAGCTGAGTGAGTAAGCTAAGCTATGAGGTCCGTCCTGTGTGCACTCTAAGGCTTCTCCTTCCTTCCCTCCCTGCCTGCCTGCCTACCTACACAGCACTACTCTGTCCTCCTCCTAGCTCTCAGAAGAGCTTTTTGGGTTAATATAAGGAATCTTCCCTACACTGACAATCCCTGATCTGCTCCAGCATATATCTCTCTCTCCCTATACTAGGTCAGATCGTCTCAGGAATGTGGCCAAAATGGCGGGGACAAGCCTTATATACTGCCTTGCCTGTCATAGATGACATAGGCATCACGATGGACAGCAGCCAATCATAGTCCTGACACAACCAACTTTGCTATGCCATTACTGACTATGATTGGCTATCTTCACAAGTTTTCTGACCTAACACGCACGCTGTGCTGACTCGGAACATAACAGATTCTGTATTCGAGAGTCCGACTCCCGAATACAGTATACAGGACTCGGAATCGTAGACTCGTAGGACTCGGAATCGTAGACTCGCTCAGACTCGCTGCTGACAGCGGGTATCTGTGAAGAGTCAAGCTTATTGACATTGAATTCCATTGGACTCGTCACTGTGCGAGTCCAAGCTGGGAGATTCGCCGAGTAACGAGTCCTGCGAGTACCTTCAGAATCGCCGAGTCCCGAGTCCTAGCGAGTTGACTCGCCCATCCCTAGTATTGCCGTAAGCAGGGCTGCTAAACATTGGGAAGCATCCCCAATACCCCTGGATAGAGGCGTGCATGAGGGCCTCTTTAATTAATATGCCCATTTTAAGGAAGTGGGTCTTTTGTATTATTGCATTAGGCAGGGCTGCTAAACATTGTGAGGCACTCCAATGCCCCTGGATAGAGGCGTGCATGAGGACCTCTTTAAATAATGTGCCCATTTTAAGGAAGTGGGTCTTTTGTAGTATTGCCCTAGGCAGGGCAGCCAAAAATTGTGTGGCACTATGATGCCCCTGGATAGAGGCGTTCATGAGGGCCTCTTTGAATAAGGTGCCCATTTTAAGGAAGTGGGTCTTTTGTAGTATTGAATGAACAAGTGCAGGAGGAAAAGGGCACCAAAGCCGGCGGCTTGCTGGGTGGATCAACTCGTGGAGCAATCAGGTGAGAGACCGGGGGTGCCTGTCTCCAAAGCACGACAAACATCCACAGAATTCAATAATGTAGAGACAGCACTCACCCAAGTCTTGATCGGTGATTTATTCAAGGAGCAATTACATTCGGTGCAGGGAGGGGGGGATTGGAGCTGCTGACGACGGCACCGTTTCGCGCTTGTGCGCTTCCACGGGTCATAAGCTAATGGTGGTGTAGCACTTCCTATATAGGAGGAGACTACAACACACGCCTACGTCACCATTAGCGATAGTAATACGGGATAGGAAAAGTAAAATCACAATTACAAACAACAACAACTGTCAGGACAAGAAGAAATGTTAAAATTAACATGCATGATCATATATGTAGAAATTTCTATACAATATATAACCGAGCGCATACAAGCGAAGTTTTTTGTATAATACATAAATACATATTTACATAGTTAAATATTTAAATATTTAAACTGAGGGGAGATAGAGGCAACAGCCGGTAAGCCACAAGCTTGGCCCACTAATTTTCAACCACTTAGGGTGAGTTGGGCAAATAGCCCAATCATAAATTTATACCGTAAAGACGTATATACGGAGATTAAATTAAACTATCAGCAGGTAACAACTATCAAACAGCTCACTACTGCAAATATAAAAATCATGATAATTAAGCTGTTACTTACCACTGCAACAATTGCAGATGTTGTCGCTATACTCCCCTAAAATGGATACAACGAGCAAAGGCGGCTGAAGATATATCCAAATTATACATATACCAAGGCAATAATCAGGCAGATTTACATCAGACGAAGAAGATGCGGTGTCTGATGAGGATTCTGTGTATCATGATTTTGAAGGGGCGCAGAGTATCAATCAGGACCCTTTAGGCGTAGAACCAGGAGAGGAGGGCATAACAGAAGGAGAGGACGAGGACTTGATACTACCACCTCCCACAAAGAGGAAACAGGTGTCCTGGCGGGACTGAACCCTCAGACTCTACGGGTTTATAATTTGTCAGATCATTCTTTGTCTGAAGATATGTTGTTGGTGCTGCAAAAAGGTCTTAATTACTGCATTGCTGAGGAGTTTGATTATGCAGAATTCAGAGCGGATCTATTTAAATCAGTTAGGAAACTGTATTTATTTAAGCATTTTGAAAATCAAAAAAATTCAACTAACATTAATAAAATGAGTACTAGCTCTAAAATCTCTGATGGCATTGACAATATAGGTCCGTTAGGATTTTTTGTAAATTCAGACTCTCTCAGCCAATCTCGGGATGATGTCCGGATCTTACTGGGACTTGCTGATAGTCAAACTGAGAAAATAGAGGATCTGCACAGACCCCCGTTTCAAGGAGGCGTTAATTCTACATTTATGCCCCCGGCAAGCCCCAGTGATGTTCTAGATTCATTCACAGAGTTGGTTGATAAGGATGTAAGAGCTTTGATCTACCCCGAACCTGCCAGGAATTTAAGCAAAAAAGAACGAGATGCATTGGTAGAAATGCAACAATGGAAAGATACGGTGTTCAGGAAGGCCGACAAAGGAGGAAGTATTATCCTCCTTCAAAGGTCAGCCTATATCAAGGAAGCTAATAGGCAGTTGAGCCAGTCCACTACTTATTTACCATTAAGATCAGATCCCACTATCGAATTCTCTAAAAAATTGAAGAATTTACTACGACGTGCTGTGGATAATAATGCATTGTCTCTGAGAGAAGCGGAAAAACTTTTTCCGGAATTTCCAACCAAGCCGCATTGGTACTACTTGCCAAAGATACACAAAAATGAGCAGGAACCTCCCGGGAGACCCATTGTATCTGGGGTAGGTTCCCTTACTGAACCACTATCAAAGTACTTGGAGTGGCTTTTACATCCATTCTTGGCAGTAGTACCATCGCTGGTTAAAGATTCCTTTGATTTTATTAGAACAATAGATTGTATAGCATGGAATCCCTCGATGAAGTTAACATCTATTGACATAGAGAGTCTGTATACCAGAATCCCACAAAAGTTAGCCGTTAGTATGATAAAAGAACTATTGTTAAAAAATAGAATAGATAGTGATGTGATCAATTTTATTTGTGAGGCTCTGGAATTCATTTTAGAACATAACGCCTTTAGTTTCCTTGAACAATGGTACTTGCAAAAAGAGGGTACAGCGATGGGTACGCCCGTCGCTTGTACCCTCGCCAATCTTTTTTTGGCAGCATTTGAAGACCAATACGTTTATTCCGAGAACAATCCTTTCCTGTTGAATATCAAACATTATATTCGCTATGTAGATGATGTGCTGGTAGTCTGGGAGGGTAACGAGATGGCTTTTCAGAGCTTTGTTGAATATTTGAATAACAACAGCTTTAATATGCGGTTTACTAGCGTTTTTGGGGGATCCAAACTGGAATTTCTTGACATCAATCTAGAGCTTAATGAGAATGGCATGGTTAGATCAATGTTTAAAAAGAGCACTGCCACTAATTCCCTGCTGCACTTTAACAGTGCCCACCCTGGACACACCAAGGCGGGACTACCTTTTAGTCAACTATTACGTATCCGACGCTTGAACAACACAGATGAGGGCTTCAGTGTGCAAGCTGACAAGCTCATGACAGACTTGTCACATAGAGGTTACCCCCATTCTGTGTTAACAAAAGCCAGAGAAAGAGTCAACCATTATAGGAGCAGAGCAAGAGATAGATCTGAGATTGATCCTGATAAGAAAGATCACGAAAAGACAGCGAGAAAATTCTATTTTAATTTTAGATATGGTCCAATGTACAATAGAATTAGAGCCGCTTTAGGACGCCATTGGCATATAGTACAAAATGATCGAGCATTTGCAGAAACGCCCCCACAATTGCTTGTGACCTATAGAAGATGTAAAAACATCGGTGACTGGTTAGTGGAAAAAAGATTAAAGAAACCCTCACATAATAACACCTGGTTAAATGCGAAACCTTTGAAAGGAAATTTTAGATGTGGCCACTGCAATTGGTGTCAGTTCTTAGAGCCAGGCCCCGTATTGAGTCTCGGAGGCTTGACTATTAGAACTAAAGCTTTTATTAATTGCAATAGTAAATGGGTGGTATATGCGATGTGGTGTCCTTGCGGCAGGTTCTATATTGGCAAAACTATTCGAGCTATGTGCATAAGAGTAAGAGAACACTTCAATTCAGTGGCCACGGGGAAGGGCTCCACCAGACTCATTCAGCACATTCGGGAACACCATGCTGGTGACCCGAAGGTCCTGAAGTTTGCAGGTATTGAGATGATTTTTTCCTCCATTAAAGGAGGCAATCTGCATAAAAAACTTCTGCAAATAGAGACAAACTGGATTCTGAACTCTAATGCTATGGGAGCTGCAGGCCTCAATGATAAGGTCGATATGGCCGTATTTCTTTGAGTCCTGGTCGCTACCCATACTTGCCATAGTCTTTACTAAAAAAAAAAAAAATTTTATCAACTCGTAATGTTGGATCTTGTTATGCTCACCTAGGAATTTATGTATTAGTTGGGTTTTAGTCACGCCATGGTTTACGCATGTTTACATATATGTATTTATCAGCTGTTTACCGTGTTGCAATTACATTGCTCCACGGATGATTTACAGCTGGGTAACTCAGAAGTGAGGAGACTGATGGCCTATAACCGTATATTATCATAATTTGTAAATACTCGTCTTCTCCGTCCTTAGTTATTGCCTTGGTATATGTATAATTTGGATATATCTTCATCCGCCTTTGCTCGTTGTATCCATTTTAGGGGAGTATAGCGACAACATCTGCAATTGTTGCAGTGGTAAGTAACAGCTTAATTATCATGATTTTTATATTTGCAGTAGTGAGCTGTTTGATAGTTGTTACCTGCTGATAGTTTAATTTAATCTCCGTATATACGTCTTTACGGTATAAATTTATGATTGGGCTATTTGCCCAACTCACCCTAAGTGGTTGAAAATTAGCGGGCCAAGCTTGTGGCTTACCGGCTGTTGCCTCTATCTCCCCTCAGTTTAAATATTTAAATATTTAACTATGTAAATATGTATTTATGTATTATACAAAAAAACTTCGCTTGTATGCACTCGGTTATATATTGTATAGAAATTTCTACATATATGATCATGCATGTTAATTTTAACATTTCTTCTTGTCCTGACAGTTGTTGTTGTTTGTAATTGTGATTTTACTTTTCCTATCCCGTATTACTATCGCTAATGGTGACGTAGGCGTGTGTTGTAGTCTCCTCCTATATAGGAAGTGCTACACCACCATTAGCTTATGACCCGTGGAAGCGCACAAGCGCGAAACGGTGCCGTCGTCAGCAGCTCCAATCCCCCCCTCCCTGCACCGAATGTAATTGCTCCTTGAATAAATCACCGATCAAGACTTGGGTGAGTGCTGTCTCTACATTATTGAATTCTGTGTCTCTTTTGTAATATTGCCCTAGGCAGTGCTGTTAACATTGGGAGGCACCAGAATGCCCCTAGATAGAGACATGCATGAGGGATTCTTTAAATATTGTGCCCATGTTAAGGAACTTTGTCTTTTGTAGTATTGTCCTAGACAGGGCTGCCAAAAATTGGGAGGCACTTCAAAGCCCATGGATAGAGACGTGCATGAGGGCCTCTTTAAATATTTTGCCCATGTTAAGGAACTTTGTCTTTTGTAGTATTGACCTAGGCAGGGATGTTAAACATTGGGAGGCACCCCAATGCCCCTGGATAGAGACGTGCATGAGGGTCTCTTCAAATAATGTGCCCATTTTAAGGAACTTTGTCTCTTGTAGTATTGACCTAGGCAGGGATGTTAAACATTTGGAGGCACCTCAATGCCCCTGGATAGAGGCGTACATGAGGGCCTCTTTAAATAATGTGCCCATTTTAAGGAAGTGGGTCTTTTGAAGTATTGCCCTAAGCAGGGCAGCCAAAAATTGGGAGGCATCCCCATGCCCCTGGATAGAGACGTGCATGAGGGCCCCTTTAAATATTGTGCCCATTTTAAGGAAGTGGGTCTTTTGTAGTATTGCCCTATGTAGGGCAGCCAAAAATTGTGTGGCACTCTTATGCCCCTGGATAGAGGTGTGCATGAGGGCCCCTTTAAATATTGTGCCCATTTTAAGGAAGTGGGTCTTTTGTAGAATTACCCTAGGCAGGGCAGCCAAAAATTGGGAGGCATCCCAATGCTCCTGGATAGAGACGTTCCTGAGGGCCTCTTTAAATAATGTGCTCATTATAAGGAAGTGGGTCTTTTGTAGTATTGCCCTAGGCAGGGCTGCTGAACATTGGGAGGCACCCCCATGCCCCTGGATAGAGATGTGCATGAGGGCCTCTTTAAATATTGTGCCCATGTTAAGGAACTTTGCCTTTTGTAGTATTGCCCTAGGCAGGGCTGCCAAACATTGGGAGGCACCCCAATGCCCCTGGATAGAGGCGTGTATGAGGGCCTCTTTAAATATTGTGCCCATTTTAAGAAAGTGGGTCTTTTATATTATTGCCCTAGGCAGGAAGGCCAAAATTGTGTGGCACTCTGATGCCCCTGGATAGAGGCGTGCATGAGGGCCTCTTTAAATTATGTGCCTATGTTAAGGAAATTTGTCTTTTGCAGTATTGCCTTAGGCAGGGCTGCTAAACAATTGGAGGCACCCCAATGCCTCTAGATAGAAGCATGCATGAGGGCCTCTTTAAATAATGTGCCCATTTTAAGGAAGTGGGTCTTTTGTAGTATTACCCTAGGCAGGGCAGCCAAAAATTGGGAGGTACTTCAATGCCCCTGGATAGAGATGTGCATGAGGGCTTCTTTAAATATTGTGCCTATGTTAAGGAACTTTGTCTTTTGTAGTATTGCCCTAGGCAGGGCTGCCAAAAATTGGGAGGCACTTCAATGTCCATGGATAGAGAGGTGCGTGAGGGCCTCTTTAAATAATGTGCTCATCATAAGGAAGTGGGTCTTCTGTAGGATTGCCCTAGGCAGGGCTGCCAAAAGGTTGGAGGCACTTCAATGCTCCTGGATAGAGACGTGGATGAGGGTGTACTTAAATATGATTCTAGTGATGGGC
The DNA here is from genome assembly GCA_033576535.1 of Allobates femoralis. NCBI lineage: Eukaryota > Metazoa > Chordata > Amphibia > Anura > Aromobatidae > Allobates > Allobates femoralis. The sequence goes on along the minus strand of JARQOC010000005.1, from coordinate 271,085,152 downwards.
GAGTCCTAAATTACTCGGAATCGCTTGACTCTAGCGAGTCTGAGCCTGGGACTCGCTACTCGTTGCGAGTTTAGCGAGTCCAATGTTAATGAATGGGGAAGCGAGTAATAGCGAGTAATGTGCGATTTACAAATCGCAGATGTGTCTCAGAAGCTTCAGGCTCTATCTGCTACAATAGCTAAATCATGTTTAATAGGCTCCCGCTGTCACAGCACAGTTAACTCTCTGTTTACCGGCGCTGCACCAAGAAGAAGAAGGAAGACAGAAGAGAGAAGAAAGAAGAGAGAAGACCTGGGTCTTTGGAGGAATATGTGTTGGTAATAAAGTTGGAGTCCCTAATGGTGTCTGTGTCTTTATTTTTAATAAATAATTTTTCTCTGTGTGGTGTTTTTTTAACCCTTTATTGGAGATTCTTAGTGGCCTGACATTAAGAATCTCGGGCTTAATACCAGCTTGTATAACAAAACTGGTATTAACCCCTTTATTACCCAGCGTGCCACCGCCACCAGGGCCGCTGGAAGAGCGGGATTCAGCGCCAGAGGATGGCGCTTCAATGAACGCGCCATCTTCTGGGGCGGCTGCGGGCTGCAATTTGCAGCGGGGGGTGCCCAGAAAGCTTGGCCTCCCTGCGCTATGGATTCCAGCCCCCAGCTGCTTAGCTGTACCTGGCTAGACATAGAAATTGCGCGGAGCCCCACACATTTTTTTTTTATTATTTCATGAAATTCATGAAATAATAAAAAAAAGGGCTCCCCTATATTCTTGTGTCCGGCCAGGTACAAATAGGCACCTGGGGGTTGGGGGCAGCCTGTCGCTGCCTGCTGGATCCGGCTGGTTCCAGAAATACGGCGAAGCCCACGTCATTTTGTTTCTGAAAAATTAATAAAACAATCCTAAAAAAGGGACTGCATCTTTATTAACCCCTCGCCCATGGTCCAGGGGTTAATAAAGATGCAGTCCTTTTTATTTACAGTGTTTTATGGATTTGTCAGAAAAAAATTTGACGTGGGCTTCGCCGTATTACTGGAACCAGCCGGATCCAGCAGGCAGCGACAGGCTGCCCCCAACCCCCAGGTGCCTATTTGTACCTGGCCGGACACAAGAATATAGGGGAGCCCTTTTTTTTTTTATTATTTCATGAAATATAAAAAAAAAAATGCGTGGGCCTCCGCGCAATTTCTATGTCTAGCCATTTACAGCTAAGCAGCTGGGGGCTGGAATCCGCAGCGCAGGGAGGCCCAAGCTTTCTGGGCACCCCCCGCTGCAAATTGCAGCCCGCAGCCGCCCCAGAAGATGGCGCGTTCATTGAAGCCCCATCCTCTGGCGCTGAACCTCGCTCTTCCAGTGGTCCTGGTGGCGGTGGGACGCTGGGTAATAAAGGGGTTAATACCAGCTTTGTTATACAAGCTGGTATTAAGCCCGAGATTCTTAATGTCAGGCAACGTTTGACCCGGCCACTAAGAATCTCCAATAAAGGGTTAAAAAAAACACAACACAGAGAAAATTTTTTATTAGAAATAATAAAAAAAAAACATTAGGGACTCCATCTTTAATTAAAAAAATCCTCTTCCGTCCGACGTAGTCCAAAACGCGATGTCCTTTCTGCTACATCCCTGTGCATAGATATAGATGTCTATGCACAGGGAATGAGCAGACTGAGAACAATCTCAGCTCTGCTACATCATCTCTGTGCACAGGGAGAGCAGGCGGGCTCTAGGACCCTGGAGCTGCGGCAGCCTGCAGGACCCGAGCCCGACACAGAGCAGACAGCTGGACTCGTTACTGTGCGAGTTTCCCTGCGATTACTTGCACAGTAACGAGTCCAATGCAAGTCAATGGCAATCCTAGTTTTGTCAGAGTCTCTGACAAAACTAGGCTTGCCATTGATTTGCATTGGACTCGTTACTGTGCGAGTAATCGCTGGGAAACTCGCAGAGTACCGAGTCCTGCGAGTCCCTTACTACTCGCCGAGTAACGAGTCCTAGCGAGTAGACTCGCCCATCCCTATATGGTTCCCATTATTAGGAAGTGGGTCTTTTGTAGTATTGCCCTAGGCACGGCAGCCAAAAATTGGGAGGCACCCCAATGCCCCTGGATAGAGGCGTGCATGAGGGCCTCTTTAAATAATGTGCCCATTATAAGGAAGTAAGTCTTTTGTAGTATTGCCCTAGGCAGGGCTCGTAAAAGCACGCCGCCTGTGTGACCATTTTAGAAAGTCACCTACTGCTTCAGCCGCCCTTGCCAGCTTTCAGCAGTGTTTGCAGAATCTGTATCACTGGCTGGTGTGTGATGTCCCCACGCATTGGAATGCCACACTGCACATGTTGGTCAGGATTTGTGAGCAGAAGAGGGCAGTTGTTGACTACCTGCATCAACTAGGCCGTCGTGATACGGTTCAAACTCCACATATAAGACCTCAGGAGTGGACATGGATGTCTGACATATGTACCGTCCTCCAAAACAAGATGGTGAGGGGCGATGACGCCATCATTAGCGTCACCATCCCGCTTCTCTGTCTTCTAAAATGCTGTCTGCTCAAAATCAAAGATGATGCATTGCAGGTGGAGCATGATGAGTTGGAGCAATAAACCGTACTGGGTGATTACACACTGCCCAGCCTCATCTCATTCCAATATGCATTGGAGGACTATGACGAGGAGGAGGATAAGGAAATGGAGCTACTTTCATGCTGAATTGACGGTAATACATGCACAACCGTCATACCGTTGGTTCAGCTTGGATGTAGAGAGGACAGGGGAGAGGAGGAGGAGGATGATGAAGACAGCATGGTCAGTCATCCTGTTGGTGAGGACCTGAAGTCTTGCCTGTTAACAGTCTGGCGCACATGGCTGACTTTGTGTGATGCTGCCTGTCTTGTGACCCTCGCGTTTTCAACATCTTGGCGGACACTCATTACTAGTTGGTGACACCTTTAGACACACGCTACAAGGAGAACTTTATTTCTCTTATTCCCGAGGAGGAGAGGTCTACAAACATTTTGCAGTACCAGAAGGCCTTAGTTGAAATTCCCTTTTGAAAACGCTTGCAGTAGAGGTCACAGTTTGGTGGACAACCAAGGCGTCGGGCCAAGAGAGGCAAAAATCCAATCCATCAGAGGTAGGGGAACACTCTCAAAGATCTGGGAGAGTTTTCTCTGCCCCTCCCATAGCACAGGCCCTCAGGTGTGGGGTGGTGTAACAAGGACTGCAAAGTTTGTAAAGATGCTGGAGGAGTACCTTGCCAATCATAAGAAAGTGCTCCTAGATTCCTCTGTGCCTTATAATTATTGGGTATCCAAGCTGGACATGCGGCAGGAATTGTCCCATTACGCCTTGGACGTCCTGGTCTGCCCTGCCGCTAGCGTGTTTTTATTGCCGCAGGTGGAATCATTACTGATAAACGCACCCACCTGTCAACTGAAAATGCTGACCAGTTGTTCTTGAGCTGGATACTGAGATTAGAGATTAAATTAAAGCAGCTATACCGGTCAGACACAAAAGCTGACACGAGTATACTGAGTGTTTTGGCGTAAACAAATTGGAGCTACAACCCCCTCCTGGCACACAAAAATGCTAAATGAATGTAAATAAGAGTTGGTTTTTAGCTGGATACTGAGATTACAGATTTGAGGTTAAATCTCAGCAGGTGGACACAAACACAGACGAGTATACCGTGTTTTGGCGTATACTACTTGTCAGAGCGTGTTTCTATTGCCGCAGGTGGAATCGTTACTGATAAACGCACCCGCCTGTCAACTGAAAATGCTGACCAGTTGTTCTTGAGCTGGATACTGAGATTAGAGATTAAATTACAGTAGCTATACAGGTCAGACACAAAAGCTGACAAGAGTATACTGAGTGTTTTGGTGTATACAAATTGGAGCTACAACCCACTCCTGGCACACAAAAATGCTAAATGAATGCAGACAAGAGTTAGTTTTTAGCTGGACACAGAGATTTGAGATTAAATCCCAGCAGCTGGACCGGTCAGACACAAACGCTGACGAGAATACAGAGTGTTTTGGCGTATCCTAATTTCCGCTACAACCCACTCCTGGTGCACACAAATGGTAAATGAATGCAGACAAGAGTTGGTTTTTAGCTGGACACTGAGATTAAAGGTTAAATCCCAGCAGGTGGACCACTCAGACACAAACGCTGACGAGAATACAGAGTGTTTTGGCGTATCCTAATTTCCGCTACAACCCACTCCTGGGGCACACAAATGGTAAATGAATGCAGACAAGAGTTGGTTTTTAGCTGGACAATGAGATTTGAGATTAAATCCCAGCAGGTGTACTAGTCAGACACAAACGCTAACGAGAATACCGAGTGTTTTGACATATCCTAATTTCCGCTGCAACCCACTCCGGGTGCACACAAATTGTAAATGAATGCAGAAGAGTTGGTTTTTAGCTGGACACTGAGATTAGAAATTAGAGGTTAAATCCCAGCAGGTGGACCGGTCAGACACAAACGCTGACGAGAATACCGAGTGTTTTGGCATATCCTAATTTCCGCTACAACCCATGCCTGGCGCACACAAATGGTAAATTAATGCAGACAAGAGTTGGTTTTTAGCAGGACACAGAGATTAGAGGTTAAATCCCAGCAGGTGGACCAGTCAGACACAAACGCTGACGAGAATACCGAGTGTTTTGGCGTATCCTAATTTCTGCTACAACCCACTCCTACCTATAGAGAGCTAAATTAATCCCAAAAGCACTGGTTTGGAATGGATGAGATATTCAGCCTTTCCACCAGCCCCAGATGTGATGCAGGCTGGTGTACTGGCACAACGAAGTTTGTTATATACCCTGCCTCCCTATATACAGCTCTATTAGTCCTCAGAAGGACTGTTGTAGTAAATAGATTAGCAGCCCTGTGCCTACACTAGCTGAAAGGCCACAAATCTGTCCCTCAATCAGCAGCACCTCTCCCTACACTGCCTGTCTTTGGAGCAGAGTGACGAGCACAGCGCAGTCAGGTCTTATAAAGACTTGATCACGCTGTGCAGCCAGCCAATCACTGTAAAGCCACAACCAAAAGGGCTGTGGCTTTACAGTGTCTGTTAGCCAATCCCTGCATGCGGGCTGGCTCTGTAAAGAGTGCCAACATGCAGGGAGGTGGACCCCGAGCATAGCAAGAGTATCACGAGATTACTCGGTACTCGTCGAGAACCCTGAGTACCGAGATATTCGAGCGAGTACCGAGTAGTGACAAGCATACTCGCTCATCCCTACTATTTTTCCGCAAGTTGTGTCCCCAAACACCCCATTCCCACAATCCCCGATCCCCTCCCCTGTCACATTTATTTTTCTTGCTTTGGCAACACTAAATATATTTTGGTCCTGGCAATAAAGCCTATTTGAGTTGAGTTGAGATTAATGGGGTCAGTAGGTTTTTGGTATGTAATCTGAAGACAACAGGAGACAGAGGCTAACACACAAACTTCAATGAACTGTAATTTATTACCCTACTGTGCTGTTGTTTAATTAAAGTAATGTTTTTATCCCCTTCTGACGATCCTCCTACTTCCCTGCTTGGCCCTGAGTTTGGAACAATTTGTGCAAAAATCATCCTGATCACAACAATTTAAACAGAGATATTATGGAAGAGGACAGGATAATTTACATCACACACACAGATATCTGTGCAGACATTGTTCACAGGTCTCTGGTTGCAGTGAAATCATGGACACATTGTTCCATTTTGTGGCTGTGTACAAATGTAACAATGTGTCCATGATTTCACTGCAACCAGAGATCTGCGAACAATATCTGCACTGACATCTATGTGTGAGACGTGGCCCTAAATCTTTTCCAACTGATAACCATGGGTTCTGGCTCAACCACTCTTGAATGATGTTTTGGAAGTGATTCAGAAGGAGAAATATTGGAATCAAACATCTTTTTCCTGGAAAGTGCTTTAAAATGTACAGTAAGTCTACATGATGAACAAGGGAAATTAAATAATCTAGAGAAGAAGGCAAATCCCTATTTTTAAATTTGGTGCAAAAGTGTGGCGCAACTTTCTTTTCTTTTCTATTTTTAAATTTATCCTTGACACAAATAGACAAATTACTATAGTAATAAGCAATTTGTGTCTAGTCCTTACATCGCAATTTAACAGACAGATTGTTACATACAAAATTAAATGTATGAAACAGTAAGCAAATTAACAATGACCGACTGGTACAGAGGGAGAAAGACCCTGCCCTTGTGAGCTTATACTCTACAGGACAAAGGAGAAGTGACAGTAGGTAGGGGGTTGCAGCAGCTCTGGTGGTGTTGAGGTGGCAGTGTGGTCATTGCAGGTTGTAAGCTTTCCTGAAGAGATTAAAGGGATCCTGTCACCCCCAAAACACCTCTAAACCTATTAAAAGCTGTCCCTAGAGCATATTAACACTTACCCTACACTCCTTTTACCTCCTAAATGCACATAGTCAAAGTGAATAAAAACGTTATTATCATCAGTAATGAGGTACTATAATGAGTGACTATGCTATTCATAGTCACTCATCCAGGCTGCCCCTCTTCTTCATATCACGCCTGAATAGACGTGATCTACATCACAGATTCAAATTGCCGCCTCCCTGCGCGCCTCCCCGCTCTCCCATTGCGTCCGGGCTTCAGTGTGGGGCTGTATGACGCGATCCGCGTCATTCCCGGCGCCGGGTGACGTATTTACACCCGCGCCGCGCTGTCAGCTTCAAAATGCGCACTGCGCATGCCCATTTTGTGCGCATTTTGAAGCTGACAGCGCGGCGCGGGTGTAAATACGTCACCCGGCGCCGGGAATGACGCAGATCGCGTCATACAGCCCCACACTGAAGCCCGGACGCAATGGGAGAGCGGGGAGGCGCGCAGGGAGGCGGCAATTTGAATCTGTGATGTAGATCACGTCTATTCAGGCGTGATATGAAGAAGAGGGGCAACCTGGATGAGTGACTATGAATAGCATAGTCACTCATTATAGTACCTCATTACTGATGATAATAACGTTTTTATTCACTTTGACTATGTGCATTTAGGAGGTAAAAGGAGTGTAGGGTAAGTGTTAATATGCTCTAGGGACAGCTTTTAATAGGTTTAGAGGTGTTTTGGGGGTGACAGGATCCCTTTAAATTTCAAGTTCCTTTTGAAGGATCTGAGTGTGGTGGAAAATTGGATGTGTTAGGGTAAAGAATTCCAGAGGATGGAGGATATTTAGGAGAGGTCTTGAAGAATGAAAGAGGAACAAATAAGTGTGGAGGATAGGAGGTCATAGACTGGAGATTATGTGAGGGACGATATTGGGAGATTAGTTTAGAGATATAGGGAGGGGGACAGGTTATAGGCAGCTTTATATGTCAATGTTAGCAGTTTGCACTGGATTTGTTGGTAAATTGTGAGCCAATGGAGAAATTTGCACAGGGGAGAAGCAGGGGGGTACCCAGGAGAGAGGTGGATTAGATGGACAACAAAGTTAAGTCCATATTGGAGAGGTGCAAGAGTGTTAGTAGGGAGGCTACAGGGGAGGAGGTTGCAGTAGTCAAGGTGTCAGATGATAAGGAGGGCATCTACAAGCATTTAAGTAGATTGAGGGTTGATCAATGGACAAATGTTGAAAATATTTTTGAGCTGGAGGTGACAGGAGGAGGCAAGAGTTTGGTTGTGCAGTTTAAAGGATAGGACAGAGTCATGGTTTACTCCAGGGCAGCAGATTTCAGAAGCAGGCAAAAGTGTGATAACATTTACTATGATTCATCATGTAGGGAAGATACTTGAGATGGAGGAAATATAATGAGTTTTAATTTGTCCACATTGATCTTTGGAAGCTAGAGGAGAAGAAGAAAGACATGACTGATAGAGACTCTGGGATACTAGACAGTAGAAAGTCTATGTTTAAGCCAGAGAGGTAGAATAGAGTCAGAGAGTGTATGAATATCAAGATGAACAAAGTTTTTATGTGCTAGTTTCTAGACACGAGTTGCAGGTAAGGAAGATAAGGATGCGAAGACAAGTAAATGGTGGTTAGATAGTGGGAGAGTGGATGTTGTGAGATTAGGTTAGTGGGGAGGGGAAAAAGGAGGTTATTAGATTAGATATGAACAGGGGCATGTGAAGATAAGGTCTAAGGTATATCTTTCTGTGTGGGTGGTTGTGGAGGACCACTGAGTAATTCCAAAGGATGAAGTAAGCAACAGCAGTTTGGAAACTGCTGATTGGCGCGTGTCAGTAGGAGTATTGAAGTCACCCATGATGATGGTAAGAATTTCCGCAGATAGTAAATGAAGAAGCCAGGTGGAGAATTGGTCAATAAAGGCAGTGGCTTGATCTGGAGTTCGGTAAATGACATCCACATGGAGATTAGAGGGAGAGTAGATATAGACAGATTGAACTTCGAAATAAGGAAAGATAAAGGAGGATAGAGGCGGGATTGGGTTAAAGGTGCAATTTGTAGAAAGGAGAAAACCCACTCCTCCACCATGTTTGTTGCCAGGGCGAGGAGTTTGGGTAAAGTGGAGGCCGACAATTCTCAGCGCAGTAGGGGAGGCAGTGTTAAAAAGTGTCAGCCATGTCTCAGTGAGGCCTAGGAAGGAAAGACTGCAGGTGGTAAAGAGGCCATGGATCATATGGAGTTTGTTGCAGATGGGGTGGACATTCCAAAGTACTACAGAGAGAGACAGCAGGAAGGTGGGGATCAGGGGCTTCGGTTTTACATGTTAGAGATTGTAGTAGTTTATCATAGTTTGATTTAGATAGGAGGGACAGTGAGGGGGAAGAATCAGGTGTGGGGGGCAAGATAGGGAGATATATTGCCAGCAGTAAGAAGAGGCAGAGGAAGGGAGAGCAGGTGGGAGAAAGAGAGTGGCCAGTTTGTTTTATGTTTTGATAGGAGAGATCTGAGGTTAAGGAACAGGTCTGAAGATGAGGTGAGGTGGAGTTGAAAGAGGGAAGGGAAGATAATTATTTGGTTATAGGGTGCTGGGGCTGGGTGACAGTGAAGGAGTGTGAGAATTAGTGGAGTTAAAATTGTTCGGACATACTAGTGCATCTCAATGAATTAGAATATCATCAAAAATCAATGTGATATTGTCATGTTTCAGGGCATTACTGGGAGCCCTGAAACACATTGACAAATAAATCAATATTATATTCACTCTTTGATGTCCTGTGAAATATGGTAATGTCATTTTTAAACCTTCACTCTCCTTACTTTAATTTTCTGAAATAATGACCTTTGGGTTTTTGTTGGCTGTAAACCATAATCATCAACATTTACAGAAATAAACACTTGAAATAGATCACTCTGTTTGTAATGACTCTATGTAATAGCGTATATGCGTTTCACTTTTTGTATTGAATTACTGAAATAAATTAACCTTTTGGCGATATTTTATTTGCTTGAGATGCACTAGTATGTAAGCATGGTGAAGGTGCAAGTGAGAGAAATAAAGGCAAGTTTGTTTAGTAAAAAGTGGTAACTTACCTTCTAGTCATTTCTGGGACATTTTTAATACATTTCTCCTGTACACTTAAATCATCACACATGGATGAAATCTCATCAGACCTCAGTCATAACCTGGGATTCCAAATTTATACAACTTTCAGTATACAGAGAATAGACTAGATATGAGTAGGAGGAGGAGTCACAGGGAGATAGGAAACAGCATCACAGCAGGGAGAAATTAAGAGATTGGAGTTAAAATGAGCATTCGGACTGCTAACAGCACGATAGAGGGAGACAGAGAAACAGGATGGATGGATAGGTATGAAACAAATATCAAACAGTTGGAGGGATATTACACAGGAGTGAATTGGATTCAGTAGTAGAAGTAGAAGGATGGTACACGGTTTTAGGAGCAAGAAAAATGAAATACCAGCAGAGATAGAAATACAAGAGTAACTTGAAGTAAGGGAATAAGATGGATGATACAGGATTTTACAGCCAGGAAAACAACATAGCTGCGAATGAAACAGGTCGATTGTAGTGATGGGCGAGTCCTAAATTACTCGGAATCGCTTGACTCTAGCGAGTCCGAGCCTTGCGAGTCTAGCGAGTCCAATGTTAATGAATGGGGAAGCGAGTAATAGCGAGTAGTGTGCGATTTACAAATCACAGATGTGTCTCGGAAGCTTCAGCCTGAAGCAATCCTAGTTTTGTCAGAGACTCTGACAAAACTAGGATTGCCATTGACTTGCATTGGACTCGTTTACTGTGCAAGTAATCGCTGGGAAACTCGCACAGTAAGGAGTCAGGCTGTCTGCTCTGTGCTGGCTGCCGCAGCTCCAGGGTCCAGCTCTAGAGCCCGCCTGCTGCCTGATGTAGCAGAGCTGAGATTGTTCTCAGTCTGCTCACTCCCTGTGCATAGACATCTATATATATGCAAAGAGATGTAGCAGAGAGGACATCGCGTTTTGGACTACGTCGGACGGAAGAGGATTTTTTTAATTAAAGATGGAGTCCCTAATGGCTTATTTTTTTATTTCTAATAAAAAATTTTCTCTGTGTTGTGTTTTTTTTAAAACAATTTAATAGAAATTCATGGCAGTCATGTCTAATATTGGCGTGACCGCCATAAATTTCGGGCTTAGGGCCAGCTGATAATACAAAGCTGGCCCTAACCTCTTTATTACCCAGCGTGCCACCACCACCAGGGCCGCTGGAAGAGCGTGGTTCAGCGCCAGAGGATGGCGCTTCAATGAACGCGCCATCTTCTGGGGCGGCTGCGAGCTGCAATTTGCAGCGGGGGGTGCCCAAAAAGCTTGGGCATCCCTGCGCTGCGGATTCCAGCCCCCAGTTGCTTAGCTGTACCTGGCTAGACATAGAAATTGCGCGGAGCCCCACGCATTTTTTTTTTATTATTTCATGAAATTCATGAAATAATAAAAAAAAAGGGCTCCCCTATATTCTTGTGTCTGGCCAGGTACATATAGGCACCTGGGGGTTGGGGGCAGCCCGTCGCTGCCTGCTGGATCCGGCTGGTTCCAGAAATACGGCGAAGCCCACGTCATGGTCCAGGGGTTAATAAAGATGCAGTCCCTTTTATTTACATTGTTTTATTGATTTGTCAGAAAAATATTTCACGTGGGCTTCGCCGTATTTCTGGAACCAGCCGGATCACACACACCACAAAGAGACACACCCAAAGCAGAGACACACACCACACAGACACCCCCCCACAGGGGGACACACATATACACACCCTATAGGGACACATGCACTCACCCCACAGGGACACACACACCATAGGGACATACACACATACACACCCCACAGAGACACACACACACACCCCACAGGAACACACAGACCCCACAGGGATGGACACACACTACAGGGACACCCCTCCCCCCACAAGGACACACACCACAGGAACACCCCTTCCCCCCACAAGAACACACACCACAGGGACACACACGCACATACCACAGGGACACACACACCACACAGACAGACACAGATGTGCACAAATCGCCTCACACAACTCGCCTCATACGTCTGGTATCTTTAATTTCCGAAAATAAACATCTGATTAAAAACAGCCAATGTGCAACACGTGCCATATAGTGAATTAAGGCAGATGTCAGTCACATGACCTGTCTATTATGTGTATGTGTGAGGTAATATATACTGCCCGGCCGGGGGGACGATTTACTGTTGGCCGGAGATTTATTAGGCTGCCTATAGCAACCAATCACAGCTCATCTTCTATTTTCCTACAGGTTATTAATATGACATATTCAAGTTCTATTTTGTTATAGCTAACATCAGTTATTTATTAACCCGGGCGTAGCCGGGTAGTACAGCTAGTATTATATATACCGTAGATATAATATACGGTAGATATTTTTAAAATAAAAAAGAGACTTTGCAAACAGCAAGAGAAAACACATATATAAAAGATCCAACATTAAAAATGTAATTCATCACCTCTTACCAGCAAAGAATGAATAAATTAATGCTTGAAACATCTACTGTTTAATTAAATTCAATTTTAGACCATCAGTGCTGTGTGGAGACTACTACACAATGAGCCACTTGTGTTGCTCGTTGATATTGACACTGCTTTTAAACTACCATACATACACTGGAATAAAAATGATAGCTCAGTAGGGAACAGATTTAAATTACAGCAAGAGGAAGATGATTATATGCTAGAAGATTGTTTGATTACATGTATAAAGCTAGATGAGCCTAACAATAGGTGCACATTTATTGCAATAATAGAATTTTGGACATTAGCAAAAAAATGTAAAAAATATAGCACTATTGTTCCAATAGTTGTAGTAATAATCAGTATCCTCAAAAGAATGGAAGAGATTTAAATAAGATTTAAGATGTCATGGTGCACAATTAAAGTTGTCTTTTAACAAATTTTTTTTTCATTTTATTCATTATTTTTAGGATTTTTTCATGCATAATTGCTTGGTGGAGATGAGTACATGTTGTTAAGTTTTAAGTCACTGACTCCCCCTAAAAGTAGAAAGCCACTAAGCACCTGGAAAAGAAATTTAGAATACTGAGTTCCTCATGATGTCAATTGAAGATGTTTATGTGGCGCCCCTACGTCCAGGGTGGCCACAGGTAGGAACTGCAGCCAGGAGATAGTGACAGTTTGTATATCAAACACCTCCAAAACACACATCCACTGACACAGACCCAACCTGGAGCCTGGGACTTTAGGCAGGCAAGGGGTGGTAGGGACAGTTATAAGTGGGTGAGGCGTAGTCAAGGTATTTGGACCAGTATAAAAAGGAGAAACAGGAAGTAGTTATCCAGTAGGAGAGTGCCGAGCAGCCAAGACAAGTGGGCCAGTGAGAGCTGAGCAGAGAAGACTAAGAGTTGGCTGAGAAGTAAAGACAGAGTGACCAGTAAAGACAGGAATAACAGAAACCGGACTGGTGCCACCGGGTCCGAGGAAGACAGTAGCGCTGACAAATTACTGACAGGACAGACTCTCCTGACATACCCGGGAAGTTACGCAGGTAGGAAAGAGCCGGTGATCCCTTGCAAAACAGGGACACCCAAGGCTAGGCTGGAACCAGAGTGTCGGCTCTGAGGGGGACTGAAGTCTCATACCGCCTCCCCAGACAAACTGACGGGGAACACAGATTCTAGATTCGTGTTCCCACTACAGGGTTGGGGGCATAGCAGCAACTAGGAGGACCCGGCTTACCGCCCATACATTTAAGGGGAAGCTACATTGAGGGACCGAGCTGCCGCTCCGCAATCCACCCAAGGAAGGAGAGAGAGAATCAGCCTGAAAGGACATATAGAAAGGGTGAGGATTCTCAGAGTAACAACCTGGCTGCAGAGGGTTCAAGTGTTACCGGAGTCAATTGTGTAAAGCTGTTAAGAACTGAACTGTACCGTGCACTGTGTGACTTGGAAGAATTGTAGAGTAAAACCGGTGAACCCTGCTTCAGTGTCTGTGTCTGATTCAAGGTATACAGAACTGTTATTGCACCATTTTACCCTGTCAGGTGCTGTCCCGACCCGCGGCGGGCTCATCCACCTGGCTGCAGCATCCATCAATCCTCCTGACAGAAGTACACTGCAGCGGTGGTCCCCTCATTGACCACAACCTGTGGGTGGCGTCACGACAAACTCCCCTGTAAATATCCCCCCCCGAACACGGTCCGGGCCCAGACCGCCGTGACATCCCCAGCAGTACCCCCGTCCGGCAATGAGTACCCCATCCCAATGGGCTCCACATTTCAGTATCAGTATTTCAAACATAGCCTGTTTCATGACCAAATAATGACCATACTATCTGGCTAGGGGAAAATGGATGGTAACCAGCATTAATCAACAGCATATTTAACACTTTGCAGTATCAGACATTTGACGCTACCAAAATTGTGATAACTGTCTAAAAATAAACCTTTTAGAGGTGCAGACGCTTGCATTGATGTGTTCAACAACAAGTGGGGCAAAACAAAGAACTTATGGCATTTTACATGGTTGGGTGCAATGATTGTAAAATATTTGGGTTTTGTAAAGAGTGTTGTACATTGCTAAATGAAAAAGTGATAGCTGTTTTATAAGATGTCCAAAAATTATCAATTTAATAATTAGACAATGTAGGTGTGCTGTACTGTTTTGAAATTGAAAAAGTAATAGTCTCTAAACCAGAATTGAAAGATTTTGATGTCTTAAACTGGTTTACTAATCATAAAATAATTAGGCAATTAGAATGGCATTTTATGAAGTCATCCAACAATAATCCCCATATTTACGAAAACAAAGCAGTGGCCACTATTTTGAAAATGAAGAAGTTGCCTCCCAATGCCAAGCAGCAACTTTTTAGCCATTTGGCTTTTCTCCCCAGGTTTTGTTACTATAAAACTGCTTGGTAGCACTTTTACGCATGAGCGTAAAGAAGAGAGCTATGTTTGGAATCAATAATGTTCCATGTGCTTGTTGGGTATGAGGTCATGTCAGTTTAGTAGGATCTGAAGGAGGTATAGGAGGTGACAATAAGCCCATGTCTGTTGATGAAAATCGACATAACTCGAAGTTGTAAAGGCATCACAACCTGGCACAGATATAGTGGTACATTGCTGTAGCTAGATATTTTTCACCCAATAAGCTGAAAAAAGTTCCCTGGCTTATTTTCCCTGGCCATAGTTACTAGTCAAACGATCTATGTAACAAAGAAGACTGGTCTATCTACAAAGAGGTGCATCTATGTTGAAAGGGTCTACGTGAATGTCTGAGATAGGATATTTTGGATTAATCTGTAAATTATAAAAGACTAAGTAAAAAATGGTTTAAAATAATTTCAATGGATGCAAAATCGAAAAAAAGTCCAGATAACACAGAAAACTATATATATATATGTGTACATATATATATATCCTATATAATAATTCCCCAAAGCCAGCTTCCGTCACTATGTAACGTTTATGACGTCACATCCGACTGAAGCTGCCTTAGGGGATGATTGTCCCTAACTAATATGGCCGCCGCTCACTTGGTAGTGGGGACTTTCAATGCCCCACTACCGATTCTACACTGCTCCTCTGCCCCTCAACCCCTGTCCAGCTCCGCCCTTCCACCCCCTGTCCAGCTGTGCTCCTGCTATTATACTTACCACTCCATCGCACCCGCCTCCGTCTTCTTCCGTCCTCTGTCTGCCGCCGCTATCTTCGATGTCGCCACCCCCTAAATAACGAAACCAAGATGGCAGTCGGAAAATCTCGCGAGAGTTCCCGGCCGCCATCTTGGTTTCGCCCTGTGCACAGCGGCGACATGCAAGATGGCGGCCGCAAAGTCTCGCCTCGCGAGTCTTCCCGGCCGCCATCTTTAATGTCGCCACTGTGCACAGGGTGAAACCAAGATGGCAGCCGGGAACTCTCGTGAGATTTTCCGGCCGACATCTTGGTTTCACTATGTATAGGGCGGCGACATGAAAGATGGCGCTGGCGAGGGAGGTAAGTATGTCGCCGCCACTCTATCCCCCCGGCCGCCGCTGACAACTCTGCCCCCCGTTCCCTGACCTCCGCTGACCACTCTGCCCCCCCTCCCCCGGCCTCCACTGACTACTCTGGCCCCCCTTCCCCGGCCTCTGCTGACCACTCTGCCCTCCCTCCCCCGGCCTCCGCTGACCATGCTGCCCCCCCTGCTGACCACTCTGCCCCCCCGGCCTCCACTGACCACTCTGCCCCACCCGGCCTCCACTGACCACTCTGCCCCACCCGGCCTCCGCTGACCACTCTGCCCCCCCTCCCCCAGCCTCCGCTGACCACTTTGCTCCCCCGCCCCCCAGCCTTTACTGACCACTCTGCCCCCTGGCCTCCGCTGACCACTCTGCCCCCCCTCCACTGACCACTCTGCCCCTTCTGGCCTTCACTGACCATTCTGCCCCCCCGGCCTCCGCTGACCCCTCTGCCCCCCCGGCCTCCACTGACCACTCTGCCCCCCCGGCCTTCACTGACCACTCTGCCCCCACCGGCCTTCGCTGTCCACACTGCCCCCCCTCCGCTGACCACTCTGCACCACCTGGCCTTCGCTGACCACTCTGTCCCCCCTGGCCTTCGCTGACCACTCTATCCCCCTGACCTCCGCTGACCACTCTGGCCCCCAATCTCCGCTGACCACTCTGCCCCCCTGGCCTCTGCTGACCACACTACCCCCCCTCCGCTGACCACTCTGTACCCCAACCTCCACTGACCACTCTGCCCCCCAATCTCCGCTGACCACTCGGCCCCCCCGGCCTCTGCTGACCACTCTGCCCCCCCTCCCCCAGCCTCCGCTGACCACGCTGCCCCCCCCGCTGACCACTCTGCCCCCCTGGCCTCCACTGACCACTCTTCCCCACCCGGCCTCCACTGACCACTCTGCCCCACCTGGCCTTCGCTGACCACTTTCTCCCCCTGACCTCCGCTGACCACTCTGGCCCCCAACCTCCGCTGACCACTCTGCCCCCCCCAGCCTCCGCTGACCACTCTGCCCCCCCGCCCCCCGGCCTTCACTGACCACTCTGCCCCCCTGGCCTCCGCTGACCACACTGCCCCCCCTCCGCTGACCACTCTGCCCCACCTGGCCTTCGCTGACCACTCTTTCCCCCTGACCTCCACTGACCACTCTGGACCCCAACCTCCGCTGACCACTCTGCCCCCCCAGCCTTCGCTGACCATTCGGCCCCCCCCGGCCTCTGCTGACCACTCTGCCCCCCCTCCCCTGGCCTCCGCTGACCACTCTGCCCCCCCTTGCTGACCATTCTGCCCTCCCCGGCCTCCGCTCACCACTCTGCCCCCCTCCCCCGGCCTCCGCTGACCACGCTGCCCCCCCGCTGACCACTCTGCCCCCCTGGCCTCCACTGACCACTCTGCCCCACCCGGCCTCCAGTGACCACTCTGCCCCACCCGGCCTCCGCTGACCACTCTGCCCCCCCTCTGCTGACCACTCTTCCCCCGCTGGCCTTCGCTGACCACTCTGCCCCCCCTGACCTCCACTGACCACTCTGCCCCCCTGGCCTCCACTGACCACTCTGCCCCCCCGGCCTTCACTGACCACTCTGCCCCCCCGGCCTCCGCTGACCATTCTGCCCCCCCTCCCCAGCCTCCGCTGACCACTTTGCCCCCCCAGCCTTCACTGACCACTCTGCCCCCCCCGGCCTCCGCTGACCACTCTGCACCCCCTTCTGCTGACCACTCTGCCCCTGCTGGCCTTCGCTGACCACTCTGCCCCCCCTGACCTCCACTGCCCACTCTGCCCCCCTGGCATCCGCTGACCACTCTGCCCCCCCGGCCTTCACTGACCACTCTGCCCCCCGGCCTCCGCTGACCACTCTGCCCCCCCTCCCCCGGCCTCCGCTGACCACGCTGCCCCCCCCGCTGACCACTCTGCCCCCCTGGCCTCCACTGACCACTCTGCCCCACCCGGCCTCCGCTCACCGACCACTCTGTCCCCCCTCCCCAGCCTCCGCTGACCACTCTGCCCCCTGGCCTTCACTGACCACTCTGCCCCCCTGGCCTCCGCTGACCACTCTGCCCCCCCCTGCTGACCACTCTGCCCCCGCTGGCTTCGCTGACCACTCGGCCCCCCCTGGCCTCTGCTCACCACTCTACCTCCCTTTCCCGGCCTCCGCTGACCACTCTGCCTCCCCGCCCTCCGCTGACCACTATGCCCCCCCCATCCTCCGCTAACCACTCTGCCCCCCCAGGCTACTCTGACCACTGAGCCACCGTACAGTTATGACCACTGAGCCACCGTACAGTGCTGACCACTGAGCCACCTTACAGTGCTGACCACTGAGCCACCGTAAACTCTTATAACCACTGAGTCGCCGTATACACTGCTAAAAACTGAGCCGCCGTACAGTGCTAACCACTGAGCCACTGTACAGTGCTAACCACTGAGCCAGTATACAGTGCTAACCACTGAGCCAGCATACAGTGCTAACCACTGAGCCAGCATACAGTGCTAACCACTGAGCCAGCATACAGTGCTAACCACTGAGCCACCATACAGTGCCAACCACTGAGCCATCATTTACAGTGCCAACCACTGAGGCACCCTACAGTGCTAATCACGAGTCACCATATACAGTGCTAACGACTGAGTCACATTACTGCTATAATTATTGAGCCACCATATACAGTGCCAACCACTGAGGCTCCGTATACAGTGCTAACTATTGAGCCAGCGTATACTGTGCTAACCACTGAGCCCCTGTATACTTTGCTAACCACTCAGCCACCGTATACTCTGCTAACCACTGAGCCGCCATAAAGTCTGCTAACCACTGAGCCCCCATATACTCTGCTAACCACTGAGTCGCCGTACAGTGCGGACCACTGAGCCACCATATACACTGCTAACCACTGTGCCACCGTACTGTGCTAACCACTGAGCCACTGTACAGTGCTAAACACTGAGCCACCGTATAGTGCTGACCACTGAGCCACCGTACAGTGCTGACCACTGAGCCACCTTACAGTGCTGGCCACTGAGCCACCGTAAACTCTGCTAACCACTGAATCACCGTATACTCTGCTAACGACTAAGTCACCGTATACACTCCTAACCACTGAGCCACCGTACAGTACTAACCACTGAGCCTCTGTACAGTGCTAACCACTAAGCCACCGTACAGTGCTGACCACTGAGCCACCGTACAGTGCTGAACACTGAGCAAGCATACAGTGCTAACCACTGAGCCAGCATACAGTGCTAACCACTGAGCCACCATATACAGTGCCAACCACTGAGGCACCCTACAGTGCTAATTACGAGTCACCGTATACAGTGCTAACCACTGAGGCTCCGTATAGTCTGCTAACCACTGAGCCGCCAAAAAGTCTGCTAACCACTGAGCCCCCATATACTCTGCTAACCACTGAGCCACCATACAGTGCTAACCACTAAGCCACCGTACAGTGCCAACCACTGAGGCTCCGTATACAGTGCAAACTATTGAGCCAGCGTATACTGTGTTAACCACTGAGCCCCTGTATATTCTGCTAACCACTCAGCCGCCGTATACTCTGCTAACCACTGAGCCGCCATAAAGTCTGCTAACCACTGAGCCTCCATATACTCTGCTAACCACTGAGTCACCGTATACTCTGCTAACCACTGAGCCATCATACAGTGCTAACCACTAAGCCACCGTACAGTGCGGACCACTGAGCCACCGTACAGTCCTGACCACTGAGCCACGTTACACTGCTGACCACTGAGCCACCATACAGTGCTGACCACTGAGCCAGCATACAGTGCTAACCACTGAGCCAGCATACAGTGCTAATCACTGAGCCACCATACTGTGCTAACCACTGAGCCACCATATACAGTGCCATACACTGAGGCACCCTACAGTGCAAATCACGAGTCACCGTATACAGTGATAACCACTGAGTAATATTACTACTCTAATTATTGAGCCACCATATACAGTGCCAACCACTGAGGCTCCGTATACAGTGCTAACTATTGAGCCAGCGTATACTGTGCTAACCACTGAGCCACCATAAAGTCTGCTAACCACTGAGCCCCCATAAACTCTGCTAACCACTGAGTCGCCGTATACTCTGCTAACCACTGAGCCACCATACTGTGCTAACCACTGAGCCACCATACAGTGCTAAACACTAAGCCATCGTACAGTGCTGACCACTGATCCACCGTACAGTGCTGACCACTGAGCCACCTTACAGTGCTGGCCACTGAGCCACCGTAAACTCTGCTAACCAATGAGTCGCCGTATACTCTGCTAAGCACTGATCTGCCATACAGTGCTGACCACTGAACCACCGTACAGTGCTGACCACTGAGCCACCGTACAGTGCTGACCACTGAGCCACCGTACAGTGCTGACCACTGAGCCACTGTACAGTGCTGACCACTGAGCCACCGTACAGTGCTGACCACTGAGCCACTGTACAGTGCTGACCATTTAGCCACTGTAAACTCTGCTAACCACTGAGTTGCCGTATACACTGCTAACAACTAAGTCGCCATACAGTGCTAACCACTGAGGCACTGTACAGTGCTAACCACTATGCCACAGTACAGTGCTGAGCACTGAGCCACCGTACAGTGCTGACCACTGAGCCACCTTACAGTGCTGACCACTGAGCCACCATACAGTGCTGACCACTGAGCCAGCATACAGTGCTAACCACTGAGCCAGCATACAGTGCTAACCTTTGAGCCACCATACTGTGCTAACCACTGAGCCACCATATACAGTGCCAACCACTGAGGCACCCTACAGTGCTAATCACAAGTCACCGTATACAGTGCTAACCACAGAGGCTCCGTATAGTCTGCTAACCACTGAGCCGCCAAAAAGTCTGCTAACCACTGAGCCCCCATATACTCTGCTAACCACTGAGCCACCATACAGTGCTAACCACTAAGCCACCGTACAGTGCTGACCACTGAGCCACCTTACAGTGCTGACCACTGAGCCACCATACAGTGCTGACCACTGAGCCAGCATACAGTGCTAACCACTGAGCCAGCATACAGTGCTAACCTTTGAGCCACCGTACAGTGCTGACCATTGAGCCACTGTAAACTCTGCTAACCACTGAGTCGCCGTATACACTGCTAACCACTGAGTCGCCGTACAGTGCTAACCACTGAGCCACAGTACAGTGCTAACCACTATGCCACAGTACAGTGCTGACCACTGAGCCACCGTACAGTGCTGACCACTGAGCCACCTTACAGTGCTGACCACTGAGCCACCATACAGTGCCTACCACTGAGCCAGCATACAGTGCTAACCACTGAGCCAGCATACAGTGCTAACCTTTGAGCCACCATACTGTGCTAACCACTGAGCCACCATATACAGTGCCAACCACTGAGGCACCCTACAGTGCTAATCACGAGTCACCGTATACAGTGCTAACCACTGAGGCTCCGTATACAGTGCTAACTATTGAGCCAGTGTATACTGTGCTAACCACTGAGCCCCTGTATACTCTGCTAACCACTCAGCAGCCGTATACTCTGCAAACCACTGAGCCGCCATAAAGTCTGCTAACCACTGAGCCCCCATATACTCTGCTAACCACTGAGTCGTCGTACAGTGCGGACCACTGAGCCACCATATACACTGCTAACCACTGTGCCACCGTACTGTGCTAACCACTGAGCCACTGTACAGTGCTAAACACTGAGCCACCATACAGTGCTGACCACTGAGCCACCGTACAGTGCTGACCACTGAGTCACATTACTACTCTAATTATTGAGCCACCATATACAGTGCCAACCACTGAGGCTCCGTATACAGTGCTAACTATTGAGCCAGCGTATACTGTGCTAACCACTGAGCCCCTGTATACTCTGCTAACCACTCAGCCGACGTATACTCTGCTAACCACTGAGCCGCCATAAAGTTTGCTAACCACTGAGCTCTTATATACTCTGCTAACCACTGAGTCGGCGTATACTCTGCTAACCACTGAGCCGCCATGCAGTGCGGACCACTGAGCCACCATATACACTGCTAACCACTGAGCCACCGTACTGTGCTAACTACTGAGCCACCGTACAGTGCTAACCGCTGAGCCACCGTACAGTGCTAAACACTAAGCCACCGTACAGTGCTGACCACTGAGCCACCGTACAGTGCTGACCACTGAGCCATCTTACATTGCTGACCACTGAGCCACCGTAAACTCTGCTAACCACTGAGTCGCCGTATACTCTGCTAAGCACTGAGCCGCCGTACAGTGCTGACCACTGAGCCACCATATACACTGCTAACCACTGAGCCACCATACTGTGCTAACCACTCAGCCACTGTACAGTGCTAACCACTGTGCCACCATACAGTGCTAACCACTAAGCCACTGTACAGTGCTGACCACTGAGCCACCGTAGAGTGCTAACCACTGAGCCACCATAATGTGCTAACCACTGAGCCACCATATACAATGCCAACCACTGAGGCACCCTACAGTGCTAATCACGAGTCACCGTATACAGTGCTAACCACTGAGTCACATTAATACTCTAATTATTGAGCCAGCATATACAGTGCCAAACACTTAGCTACCATAGAGTGCTAACCACTGAGTCACCGTATACAGTGCTAATCACTGAGCCACATTACTGCTCTAATTATTGAGCGACCATATACATTGCCAACCACTGAGGCTCCGTATACAGTGCTAACTATTGAGCCAGCGTAGACTGTGCTAACCACTGAGCCCCTGTATACTCTGCTAACCACTCAGCCGCCGTATACTCTGCTAACCACTGAGCCCCCATATACTCTGCTAACCACTGAGCCACCGTAAACTCTGCTAACCACTGAGTCGCCGTATACTCTTCTAACCACTGAGCCGCCGTACAGTGCGGACCACTGAGCCACCATATACACTGCTAACCACTGAGCCACTGTACTGTGCTAACCACTGAGCCACTGTACAGTGCTAACCACTGAGCCACCATACAGTGCTAACCACTGATCCACCATATACACTGCTAACCACTGAGCCACCATACTGTGCTAACCAATGAGCCTCCATACTGAGTTAAGCACTCTGCCTCCATAGAGTACTAACCACTGAGCCACCGTACAGTGCTAATCACTACGCCACCGTACAATGCTAATCACTAAGCCACCGTAGAATGCTAACCACTGAGCCACCATACTATCCTAACCACTGAGCCAGCATACAGTGCTATCGACTGAGCCAGCATACAGTGCTAACCACTGAGCCACCATACTGTCCTAACCACTGAGCCACCATATACAGTGCCAACCACAGAGGCACCATACAGGCCTAATCACCGAGTCACCGTATACAGAGCTAATCACTAAGCCACATTACTGCTCTAATTATTGAGCCACCATATACAGTGCCAACCACTGAGCCACCATAGAGTGCTGACCACTGAGGCTCCGTATGCAGTGCTAACTATTGAGCCAGCGTATACTGTGTTAACCACTGAGCCCCTGTATACTCTGCTAACCACTCAGCCGCTGTATACTCTGCTAATCTCTGAGCCGCTGTAAAGTCTGCTAACCACTAAGCCCCCATATACTCTGCTAACCACTGAGTCGCCTTATACTCTGCTAAGCAGGCAGGTTCGGGCAGGAGGGTGCTGGGGAAGAGCGGCCGGGTGCGAGCAGGAGGGGGCCGGGGGACAGTGGCCGGATGCGGTCAGGAGGGAGGCAGGGAGACAGCAGCCAGGTGCGGCCAGGTGCGGGCAGGAGAGGGCCAGGGGACAGTGGCCGGGTGCGGCCAGGAAGGCCCCCCCGCCCCCTACTGTCCGCACCCGGCCGCTGTTCCCCGGCCCCTTCCTGCCCACACCTGGCCGCTGTCCCCCTGGCCCCCTCCTGCCTGCACCCGGTCGCTGTCTCCCTGCCTCCCTCCTGACCGCATCCGGCCACTGTCCCCCAGCCCCCTCCTGCACGCACCCGGCCGCTTTTCCCCAGCACCCTCCTGCCCAAACCTGCCTGCTGTCTCCTCCTGGACTCCGGCACCACTGCACACTGGCACCGCTGCACACTGCTACTGCTGTATGTATTCTATCTATTATAATAAAAGCCCTAAGCCAACTTCCGTCACTATGTAAATGTATTGCTACGTCACATCTGTGACAGAAGCTGCCCGTACACCCATCGCGGGTGATCCAAGATGGCCGACCTTTGGTGGTAGCGGGGCTTTCAAAGCCCCATACCGCCATCTGAGACCTCTGCTGTGCCTCACAATCACACTCCTCACCACACCCCCCCCCTCTCTTTCTGCACCTCCCCACATACGCGATCCCCTGGCCACTTCACATACACCCCCCCTCTCTGTACAGTCTCAGACTCATACCCCCACACTCATACCCCCATATACTCTCATGCCGACATCTATACTCACCGACACTCGTCCGCTAACACACCGCCGACATCTGATCTTCTCCGCCGACATCCCATGTTTTTCTCTGCGACGCCGACGCCATGTTGGATCTGCCCCATCTGGCGACATCCATCCTCGACGATGATTTCTTGCGAGACTACCCGCCTGCCATATTGGATCTCGCGAGATCCAAGATGGCGGCCGAGAAGTGTCGCGACACTTCCCGCCCACCATGTTGGATCGCACCACATCCGAGATGGCGTTCTGGAAGTCTAGCGAGACTTTCCGGATGCCATCTTGGATGTGGCGCAATCCAACCCTCCCGATGCGATAGCATCGGGCCTTAATCTAGTATATATATATATATATATATATAATGATCTATGTATGGTTCAACATATGGGTATAAGTGGATGGATTTTTTATAGACATGTGCGCCAATAAAAATCTGCATAAAAGAGATTTTTTTTTTTTATTAAGTATAATGAATACTTGGATATGGGAGAATAATCTAGACACTCATAGTGAACTAACCTTATGCTGTACTTAGTAAATGAGAAATGGTTGTGTATCAGGACATCAAATATCTGCAGATGTGGGGATAGCAGGGTAAATATCAAAATTAGGGTATAACACTAAGAATGTGCCACCCCTTACTTAAAAAAATAAATAAATAAAATAGATGAAAATTAAAAAAATATTTGTGGGAGGTTATTTCAAATTAGAAATATTGCTAAATATATAAAACTCGCCTTAAAAGCTTAAAAAGGAGATGTACCATGGCTGGACTTAAAGAAAGTTGTCCTACAGTATATTGGAGGAAAAATGAGTTAAATAACCTCTAAAATGTAAATGAACTCAGCTGAAATAGGTACACAGCTGAACCAATATTAATACTCCTGCTGGTTGACCTCAGATAACTACAGTGACGTCAGCTCTCGTAACACTAGCTGTCTTATGAGTGTAGAGATGAGCGTAACTTTGGAAGTTCGAATTCAGTTCATCAAATGGGCAATGTCGATGAACAAGTTGGCCGAACATCTGAACTCCATTCAAAATCAAGGGCCTAGAAAACACCTTCAAAGGGGCACAAAAGTTGCCAAACACAGCTCAAATTGGAGACAGATACCAGGAAAGGTGCCATCTATTTCCCAGAGTTAAAATTTTCCTCATTGTGCATTATGGATGCATGGGACAAGGCCTGGCCGAGTACTACAAGCTTCAGCTCTAGGCATGGTGCTCAGGGAGCGCTGCTAAATTCACAAAATAGACAAGGAGACCCCAAAAAGAGTGTCCACATTTCAAATAACTAGGGCTACATACAACCAAAGTGGCATCAATTGACCAAGAATTTAAAATGTAGAATAGCTCAGCCTGCATGCATTGCACATGGTCTGGAATAGGGCCTGGCCTAGCATTTCAAGATTAAACAGTTGTTAGTAACAGAGTGATAAGTGACACATGTAGGCATCATACTCACAGAGCCCCGCTAAATTCAGGAAACAGACAAGGAGACCCAAATAGAGTCTCCACAATTCAAAAACGTAAGGCCAGATACCACCAAAGTGGCATGAATTGACCCATAATAAAAATTGTAGAATTGTGGGAAGAATGCAGCATGCTGAAAAGTACATCATCTCCAAGAAATTGCTTCTGACAGTAACATTGTTGCTCCTAATGTTACTGTGCTGACACTTTGATGTAACCCAGGTTGTAAGTGTCCTGTGATGCGTACTGTGTCCCTCATTGATGTGTTGGGGAAAACAAATCCTAAGATTGCCTACTAGCTTTTTTTGATACTCCAGAATGGGATTGTCCCTGTCCAGACATGTGGATAAATTTACTCTTGTACCACGGATCCAACAGTGTTGGAACCCAGTAGTTGTTGCTAATTTGAATCCTAATGTTATGGGCATCATGTTGCAGATAGCACAACAAGAAGGCTCGAATTCATGAAGCCCAAGTACTTGTTGTGTTAGTGGTTTTGGGGGTAACATTCTCGCTTGCTTCCTCTGTCCTCTCCCACCAACCTTGGATAATAGAAAGGGGAATAATTTCTTCCTCATTTCCTGACTGTTCCATGCCAATCACCTCTTCATCCTCCTCCATTTGTTCCTCAGTTCCTTCACCTTCACCACCAGTTTGTTTAGTACCATTAGCTACTCTCTGTTTCTCTACTCCAACCCTGACATTCCACCCGGCTGTGTGACGAGAGCCTGTACCTTTGAGATATTGATCTCCTTTTTGCATCTTCTTCTTCTTCCTCCTCTCTTTCTTATGGTACCTCTACCTCATCCCGCAGACTTTTCAAAGATCACTCCAGCATGTATATGCTCAGAATAGTGATGCTGATTATGGTATTGTCAGCACTATCCATCTTAGGCTAGGGTCACAGTAGCATTTTTTACAAGCGTTTTTGGAGACCTGCGTTTTCAAAAACGCATGTAAAAACGCACCCATAGGCCCCCATGTTAAAAAACGCATGCCCTAATAGCAAAAACGCATGTGTGACTGTACCATGCGTTTTTGGTGCATTTCCAAAAACGCATCCGTTTTTTAATAAGGAGCCCTATGAGAAACGCATGCAAAAACGCATGTACAATTAGTGCATTCAAAAACGCATGCGTTTTCCATAGGAGTCCATGTTATAAAAACGCAAGCGTTTTATAAAACGCATGCGTTTTTTTAACATGGACTCCTATGGAAAACACATGCGTTTTTGAATGGCACTAAAAGGTACTAATGTACCATGCGTTTTTGCATGCGTTTTCCATAGAGGCCCATGTTATAAAAACGCATGTGTTTTCTACAAAAACGCTTGCGTTTTTCAAAACGCACCAAAAAATAGTACATGCACTATTTTTTGGTGCAGATTTAAAAACGCAGCCAAAAACGCAGGGAGCCATCACACACCTTAAAAAACTCATGCTGACATGACAAAACGCATGTTAAAACGCATGAGTTTTTTAAAGGCACTAAAAAAACGCATGCCAACTGTGACCCCAGCCTTAGTAACCATTTTGAAGCTATGCAGGGGGGTGCAGAGGTCCTTTATCTGTGCTCACTCTGCAAGCATTATTTGCACCACATTTTGCTCTATTTAAGTGACTGTATGCATCATCACATACTGTGTCAGGGCTTGTTGCTGTTGCCACAGTCACTGTAATATGTGCAGAGCGTAATTCCATCGTGTTGGCACAATGCATATGAAACGGTTAAGCAGTCATCCGAAACACCTCTGTAGCAATGCTAGTCAATGAGCTGTGGGATGACAACGGTGTTGGTGAGCACACAGCAACTGTGTCTTGTGCATCAGCTCATCCTAACCGGGATAGTGGAATAGGAATTGCTGGATAACCAGGTTGAGGAGGTGAGCCATGCAAGGCATGTGTGAAAGTTTGCCAGTGTGGGGCCACCACCAGGTTTACACCATTGTCTCACACGGCCTTCCTTGGCTATAGGTTTAGTGGACGAAGCCATTGGTCAAACTCAGCATGCATATGTGGAGCCCACTGGGACGGGGGTACTCGGTACCGGACCGGTCTGCTGCTGGGGAAGTCACAGGTGGCTTGATCCGGACCGTGTCCCGGGCCCACACAATGGATGAGGGAAATATTTACAGGGGAAATGTCACGTGTGACGCCACCCACTTGGTGCGGCCAGTGATGGGGCCGTCGCTGCTGCAGAACCTCCGGGGGTGATGGAGTGGCAGCGGAGATGGTGTAGTTCTAGTGGGAAGAACTGTATCCCCCGGGGCAGTAAGAGTTAAGTCTATGGTGCGGTTGTAGCACACTTACTTTGCAGGCTGCAGGGATCTCTCCTCCTGGCGGGTACTGACAGGCTGAATCTGTATGAGGGAGAATGGGGTGCAGATAGAGGTAGACAAGAGAGGCAATTCAGGGTTTTCCAAAGCTTTACTCTTTGTTGTTCCAACAGTTTACAGGTAGCTTGCAGTTCTTACAAGGTTAAAGGGAACCAACCACCCCAAATGCCCCCCCGGACTGTTAATATGGGTCCCTACACCCAGCACACACATTTGGTGAAAGCCTTTTTGTTAAAAAAACTGTTTTGTAGAAGTGAAGATATACCTTTGTAAAGTTTAAAACATGTGGCCGACTGGGTGTTACTTAGCTTGTTCTCCAGCCGAGTTGCAGCTGCCAGTCATCCTCCTCTCCCCCATCGCTTTAGTGAAGCCCAGCCCTTTCTTCCTCGTCACAGCCTGGTGCACGGGATCTCATGCCCGTGCACACGTCATCAGCTACAGCCAGGGTCAGGAGCAGACACTCTGACTTCCTGCGCTCAGCTGTGGATTACACCAGGAAAAAGGCTTGCACCAAATGTGTGTGCTGGGTGTAGGAACCCATATTAACAGTCCGGGGTCGGCATTTGGGGTGGTTGGTTCCCTTTAAGTACAGCTTCTCCTCTTTACTTCTCAGCACCATGGCCTACTTCTGGGTCTTTACATCTCGGCTCACTCCGGCCTACTAACTTCCTTCACTCCTCCCCCTCACTATATACTGTCAGTCACCTGACCTCTGGTGTGCCCAACCCACTTCTCTGATCCACCAACCCTCGATCTCATAGAGTTCTAATCTCAGGGCTGGATGTAAACCTTCTTATGACACGTGGGTTGTGTGGGCTGTGAGGGTGTTGTTGTGCAACAATGTCCTACCTGCCTGGCTGCAGTTCCCTTTGTGGCCTCCTGGACGCAGGGGCGCCACATTCTCCCGGAGTTAAACCAGCGCGTCTTCGCGCTGCCCGTCTTGGATCACCCTGAAAACATTTTTTTATTTTCATAACAGTAAACATTAAGTATTCTTGGTTTCTTCCCTTCCGGGAGGCACGATTCTTTTAACGTTACTTTAACTATAGAACAAGTGCATGGGTATCTATGTCATTACCCTTTTCTGTAACATACACATTATAAATACTACTTTGTATCAAAAGTATAAAAGTTCTTCTTTTCTGAAAAAGTGCAAAAATTCTCAAAAAGCAGCTGCAAAACAGTCACTTGCACTACGTCACATGTGCATTGCTGGTCTTAAAACCAAAGGGGAGCACACAAAGGTGCTCAACTATTTACAGGGTAGTTTGTATCAAGTCATTGTTCATGATATCAATGTTCAGTTCAACATATATGAGACAAACAGGGGAACGCTAGCATTCATTCAGGTAAGGGATGGGATCAATAAGGAAAAATGCTTCATTCACACTTACAGTTTCTTCTTGATGCTGGACCCGTGTTTTACGCCTTCTTTACT
Source organism: Allobates femoralis (assembly GCA_033576535.1). Classification (NCBI taxonomy): domain Eukaryota; kingdom Metazoa; phylum Chordata; class Amphibia; order Anura; family Aromobatidae; genus Allobates; species Allobates femoralis. The sequence goes on along the minus strand of JARQOC010000005.1, from coordinate 271,056,076 downwards.
TGCTTCCAAGGCAACATCTGCGGTGCTGTTTTTCTGGGAAACACTTCCAGGTTCTGCAATGCGGCGATCAACAAGTAGCTATCCGGGGTCTGGGTTATCGCATCCTTCTTTGGTGGTGCAGTCTCTAGGATCGTCACAGGATCCGTGTTTACAGCCACGTCCGTGTAGCTGGTAACTTTGGTGTCATCTTCTAATTCGAAGTATTCCACGGTTGATGCATCATCCACTTCCTCAGATTCTAAGTAGAGTCTTTTGACTTTAATGCCGTACGGGCCTTGTTCACCTTGGACGGTGTAGTATGACACCCACTCTCCAATCTCGACCTGTCTATCAGGATGGTCTGGTGGGAGTTGTTCCTCTACTTCCCTCTTATTGATGAAGATATCCAATCTTGCACCGGGTTCACGAGCGAAAGCATAGCCTCTGTCTTCCACTATCTTAACGATCTTGCCCTCATGCAGCGGGGATTTTTGGATTTCTTTGTCTCAGCGGGCTGCATTTTTGGCCTCCTTAGTGCGGGCCACCATCACCTGCTTCTGCACCTGCCTCTCGGCTTCCTCTTTTTCCCACTTCCCTACACATCTACGGATGTATTCCTCCCGCGTTATCAGCTCTACAGGGCCTGTCTCTCCAGCGGGGTCTCCTAGGAAGCCCATTAGGTCCTCGCAATCTCTATCCCGCTCCCACAAGCAACGGAGCTGCTCCCCTCTCACCTTGGTGGAAGTCGGTGGTGGTATCAGGGGCTGCGGCAACGTCAGGAATCCCTCCGGCAGAGCTCCAGGTGGATCGGCTTCTTTCAGTGCCTTACACGGTGTGGCTTGTGGGGTGCTTACATCCACCAGGATCGTGGAATGGCCCTCGGCCTCGCTTTCCGCATGCTCACGCGGCTCTCCAATCCAGCCGGGTCGCCTAGACTGCGTTTCATATCCCTGGCAGTGGTCAATGTCTATGTGAATCCAGGTCCGATTCTCTTCTTGGGCCCGTGTCATCCGCTGGGGCAGCAGCCGCAATACACCCCTCCGGGTGTCTAGGAAGTAGGGACGCTCCTCGCCGCCTTCAGCCATCTTTGCACGATCACAGATGTTCTTTTCCTGGCCGGGTTCCTCCACTGAGTCGTCTCGTGGGCCCTCCAGGATCACACGTGGTCTCTCGTGCGCAGCACTCTTCTCGGCGTCCTCCGCTTCCGTCCGCATGTACTGGAATGGCGACTGCTTCTCTTCCGGTTGCTCGCTCCACCCCCTCCTGATGACGATTTCCTTCTTCTTGGTTCGCGCCAGCTTCTTGGTAGGAGGGTCTAGGGGCGGCGGCTCTTCCTTGAGAGTGACAGCTGGCTCTCCCGGAGTTAAGGAGAGCCAGGGCGGGACCTTCTTTTCGCGCCTTGGACCGGGCCGGCCCAGGATGGGAGTCTTGGGAACTCCTCCTCTGCACATGGCGCTAGTCCCTTATGGCTGCCATTAAGGTCAGATTTTGGCGGGAAAAGTTCTGAACACGTTTTCTGGGCACACGAGGTCCAATTCTTTTGCACCAGGTAGATCCTGTTCGTGACACCAGGTTGTGGAAAAGTTCACTGGGACGGGGGTACTCGGTACCGGACCGGTCTGCTGCTGGGGAAGTCACGGGTGGCTTGGTCCGGACCGTGTCCCGGGCCCACACAATAGATGAGGGAAATATTTACAGGGGAAATGTCACGTGTGACGCCACCCACTTGGTGCGGCCAGTGATGGGGCCGCTGCTGCTGCAGAACCTCCGGGGGTGATGGAGTGGCAGCGGAGATGGTGTAGTTCTAGTGGGAAGAACTGTATCCCCCGGGGCAGTAAGAGTTAAGTCTATGGTGCGGTTGTAGCACACTTACTTTGCAGGCTGCAGGGATCTCTCCTCCTGGCGGGTACTGACAGGCTGGATCTGTATGAGGGAGAATGGGGTGCAGATAGAGGTAGACAAGAGAGGCAATTCAGGGTTTTCCAAAGCTTTACTCTTTGTTGTTCCAACAGTTTACAGGTAGCTTGCAGTTCTTACAAGGTTAAGTACAGCTCTCAGTACACAGTTCAAGTACACGGTTCTTTCTCCCTCTCCGGGTTCCCTTTTGCTCTCTGCAGCCAGGCCTCTCTCTCCCTGTGACCCCTCACACAGTCTTTAGTGTCCTTCCTGGGCTGTTTACGATCTCCGTCTATATGGGTGGTGTGTGGTGCACTGGACAGTATGGCGGTGACTCGGACCCCTGGTGGGCCCTCCTGGTTGTCACTGAGCTGTCTGTCCTTTGGGTTGGGGATCCTAGTATGAAGCTGTGATCCCCCGTCGGTGTTTGGGAATGCCGGGTGAACTACGGTCCCCTCTAGAGCCGACACTCTACTCAGCCCAGCCTCCAGCAGTCCTCAGCACGAGGCTCTACCAGGCTCTCTCCTTTCTGTTCCTTTCAGTGTCATAGGAGGGACTTCTCTGCCTGCAGTCAGTGGCTTTAGCTGCTGTCTAGGGCACGGGCTCCACCGTCCCTCTCTGTTCTGTCACACTCCTGGTGGCATCAGCATCGGACGGGCTTTCTCTCCCCTCTGGCTCACACTGGATCAGTACGGATTCTGCGCTCCTAGCCTTGCACTCGCAGGAATTGCGATTGTCCTTCTGTTTCAGCTTCTCCTCTTTACTTCTCAGCACCATGGCCTACTTCCGGGTCTTTACATCTCGGCTCACTCCGGCCTACTAACTTCCTTCACTCCTCCCCTCACTATATACTGTCAGTCACCTGACCTCTGGTGTGCCCAACCCACTTCTCTGATCCACCACCCCTCGATCTCATAGAGTTCTAATCTCAGGGCTGGATGTAAACCTCCTTATGACACGTGGGTTGTGTGGGCTGTGAGGGTGTTGTTGTGCAACAATGTCCTACCTGCCTGGCTGCAGTTCCCTTTGTGGCCTCCTGGACGCAGGGGCGCCACACATAGCTGTCCACAACTTTTTAGTTGTGTGACTCACAACTCAAAGGCATTTTCATTTAAACACTGCCTGATGGTGGAAAGCCCTTACAGTGCAGTACAGAGGTGGGTGTGATTTTGTCTGAATTTTTGTACCATTAATGGAGAGGTCGAGGGCAGAGCTTTAGGCCCTAGAGAAGGTTGATGAAGCAGAAGCAGTAGATGAAGAGGTACAGGCAGAAGTTTGTTTTGAGACACGGGGGTCAGTGGGTGCTCTAATCCGCTGGCCCGGTCGCCTTTAGAAAGATAGCAAAGACCAGGACTCATCCAAACTGAACGCCTGAGCTGCTTAACTGTGGACGGAAAACTACTCATAAAAACACAGGGCGAGGGAACCACAATGATAAGACTTTATTGGATCCCCACACAGTTAATGGTATATAATACATAACCCAGCAAAACACAGAATATAACAGGCAACAGAGTCTCACCCTCTGCTGGCTCACCAGGAATTAGAATATTTGTGCCTCAGGACTTCCAGGGCTACTTACTCCAATCAAGCAGCACCCCGCTTTCGTCAGGCACCCACTGCGAAAGGTATATTGTTAGATGCTTGTTTTGAAGCAGATTTTGAGAATCTGCATCAAAACCTGCATGTTTATTCTGAAGGCAGCCAAGTCTATGAGAGTTCAGAATTGCTGTGTCAATGTATTTTTTTTCCATGCAGTGTTGGTGCAGACTCTGGGGCAAAAAAAGAAGTATGAACTATATATGCAAGGAAAACAAAAGCAACATGGGCACAGTACTTTTGACCTGTCATAGACTCTGCTCGTCTCAGGATAGACATGAAGATTTTGATGCAGATTTTCAAAATCTGTTTCAAATAGAGCATCAAACAATGCACAGAGGGCACAGGGTCTAAGCAGATCCATGGAGAGCTGTCACTGCGGTGAACAGTCAATCACAGCAACCATTGCAGGGTTGCAACATCACCCACCGTGGCAACAAGCTCTCGTACAATGCTGACAGAATCAGCAAGCACCTTTGCACGACTGCCACTGCTGTAGCTATGGGGCCACATTTTAGCCATGACTTATCTATACGTTTGACGTCAGAAAGCACACCTGACCTAAGACATATAGGAATATCTAAGGTTGTGAAGGGGTTAGTGGCTAGGATGGTCTTCACTCTACTACAAGTAGTGAGAGGAGGAATCGAGCAGAGCCTTTCTTGGGCCTGTATTGCTGGGCAACTGATGTCTGGTGGCATGGCTGGTGCCTAGTCGAGAACAAAGTAAGTGTCTCTTGAAAAAGCACCAGGAGTATAGCAAGCCAATAGGGAAGAGGAAAAATGGGGAACAACTAAGAAAAATGAACAAACCCAAACTGAGAAAGACAAACCTAATAAATTGACTTTCATGTAGATGTTAAAGGGTTGTCCACTATTCAGACACCCCTTTCTTAATCACCATGTTTGCTCCTGATAAAATACCGATGCTTATATGCACCTCTGTTGGCACTCATTCTCCTGTGAGCCCTGTACCCAATCGGTGCTGGCTTCAATGGCCCTGCCTTTGGATGACTTGAACTCCAAGAAGAGTTAGTGTTGCAACTGCTTCTTCACATCCTAAGTATGTTTATATGCCCAAAGGAGGGGTCAGTAAAGCCAGTTCTGATTGGGTGCATGGCTTAGGCTAGGGTCACTCTTGCATTTTGACCCTAGCCTAATGGAAAGCGCTTAAAGCTTAGAAATTTTTCCCGCAGCGCAAGCGTTAACACTATGCGCTGCCAAAGAATGCAGCCCATAGTATCCCCGTGCTTACCATGCCAACCAGCCACACACAAACCTGCAGGAAGTGCGTTTTAGCAGAGAGCACAGGAAATGCTGCAGACAGCGTTTCCTGTGCACTCAGCTAAAGCGCACTTCCTGCAGCTTTGTGTGTGGCTGGTTGGCAAGGCATACATCGGTATACTATGGGCTGCGTTGTCTGGCAGCGCATAGCGTAAATGCTATGCACTGCGGGGGAAAGTTTTAAGTGGATTCCATTAGGCTAGGGACACAACGCAAGTGTGACCCTAGCCTTACATTACATAATCATGTCATGTAAGTCTCAGGAGAGACAATGCCAACACCACTGGAATGGTGGCAGCCATAGTGATGAATATAAGCATTATTATTTCATCGGGATAAAACATGGTATTGAGAAAGAGTTGCCAAAGTAGTGTAAAACATTGCTAATGGGTTTTTTTATGCTTATAAAAAAAATACAGCCTAAATGATATAATTATGTTCTATTAATACATAATGTACTTTATCTTTACAGCAGCAGCCCAGAGTCTTGCAAAAATTAGTAATAATATATCCTCATGTGAACCCCGTTCACTTTTTGTACCACCAACCAGGTCCCTTAACCTGCCACCGTCATTTGATTGCCAGCAGTGGTCACATATCAATATGAACACCATATGATTCTTTTCTAGTTGTATAGGCATGTGGCTACTATGGACAGTGACAGATCAACCCTCATTAAAGGGATCCTGTCACCCCCAAAACACTTGTAAACCTATTAAAACCTGTCCCTAGAGCATATTAACACTTTCCCTACACTATTTCTACCTCCTAAATGCAGTAAGTGACATTGACTAAAAACGTTTTATAAGTACCTGATTAGTGATGATAATGAGTGACTATGCTATTCATAGTCACTCATCAAGGCAGCCCCTCTGCTTCATATCACGCCTCCATAGGCGTGATCGTCCTCCTAGATTCAAATTGCAGCCTCCCCGCTGTGCCCTGTGTCGTAGGAGGCTGCAGTGTGGCTTGTGACGCGATCCGCGTCATTCCCGGCGCCCTGTGACGTATTTACAGCGGCGCCGCGCTGTCAGCTTCAAAATGCGCACTGCGCATGCCCAATGCGCATGCGCAGTGCGCATTTTGAAGCTGACAGCGCGGCGCCGGTCTAAATACGTCACCAGGCGCCGGGAATGACGCGGATCGCGTCACAAGCCACACTGCAGCCTCCTACGACACAGGCACAGCGGGGAGGCTGCAATTTGAATCTAGAAGGACGATCACGCCTATGGAGGCGTGCTATGAAGCAGAGGGGCAGTCTTGATGAGTGACTATGAATAGATAGTCACTCATTATCATCACTAATCAGGTACTTATAAAACGTTTTTAGTCAATGTCACTTACTGCATTTAGGAGGTAGAAATAGTGTAGGGAAAGTGTTAATATGCTCTAGGGACAGGTTTTAATAGGTTTACAAGTGTTTTGGGGGTGACAGGATCCCTTTAAAAGAGGAAGCAAGATCTTGGACTTGGAGATTATTGGGTAAATGTATATTATTTGTTTTTAAACACAAAAAATGAATAACAATCCCTTTAACAAATTAAGTGTTTCCTAATGTTTCTTATTTTATAGTAGATATTGGTTGAGTCTCATATCTTTTAAAGTACAGGTATTTTGTGTTCTACTGTGCAATGATAAATAGATATATCATAAATTTTACCATAAAATGAGAACATGTCATTGTGTATTTGAAAAATGCTGGTAAAAAGGAACATTATACAGTTCTTTATATGGAAAGCTAGTGATCATGATATAAACATTATTTTCAAGGAAATCAGCATTCACAGCTCTATTCTTCAATCATTTTTCCTCATGACCTTATTTTTTAACCTAAAACGAGAGCACATCAATAAAGGTAAACTGAGCATTAACAAAAATGTAAAATTTGCCACTTGTTCCACTTTCCCTACCTCAATGAGAAAGTGTCTGGAAGCATCTCCTTAAAACATCTTCATAAATAATTCATACCAGGGGTGATGTATAACATATCCACAATATGCGCCTTTTACATTTATCTTTCATGTAAGTCACAACCGGAGCATGAATCCTGCCGTTCTGCCTTGATTTATTGCATCATGAAATTAACATTAGTGGTAAACAATGATGACTGCTCTTCTTTTACACATGAATTATAAAGTCAGCTGCTTAAGATGCTTTAAATAATGTGTTTTATTAAGCAGAGCAATATTTTTAAAACCTAAGCATTTTGCATGGATAAGAATTTTTGCTATTATATATCATAAAGTTATAAATATTCATTTGAGCTGAATATTAAAGTAATGGTAACCTAATGCTATTTTTGCAGACATTTGCTTCTTTGTTGTATTGTGTACCTTAAATAGATTCTGCAGTTCAATGGGAAACAGCATGCCTACAGAATGAATTGCATTTATGTTAGCTTGACATGTACGGAAATACCTTATTGTGACAGTCATTTACATTAGAAGTAATGATGAGAATAATGATTGTACAAGTGGGAAATTTATGGATCGAAAAATAATTTGTAAATCAATAGCTTTTGCAAGATATAGACGAATGAAGTCGCCATGCTTGAAGCTTGAAATCCCCAAAATTGAATGTCAAAATCAACAGCGATTTGCTTGTCCTCATATGAGCTGTTCATTTGCTATTTGGTTGACTTATTTTTAATTATAATAGCTTTTATTACTAGGTACCGTAAACATTTTAAAAATTAGAAATAAAATAATAACCTAAACATAGAAGCACACTCCACCCCTATTCAATTGTAAGGAAAGGAGAGCAACTGACAACCAATCCAAAACCATTGATTTTATTAAGATATAATGTGCACTCATTTAATGCAGATCATAAAGATAACCAGTGATAGAAAAGGCAAAGAAAACCCCATTAAAAACATATCAACATGCAAGAAAGAGGGGGGCATAAACTACTGAATCATTGATTGAACTCCAAAGAAAAAATTTTTTGATTTGGAGAAGAAGACTGGAGGCTAAACCACTCCAGTATATTTTAAGACAAAAATTACAATGTATATATCATATGACAATACCATCAAGAAAATCAGATCATTGCAGCTATGTCAACCCAAAAAGACAATCAATAGAGAGATAGAGGGGCAACGGGTCCAGAGGAACAGGACACTGCCGATTTAAAACAAAAAATCCAGAATCTGCTAAAGAAGAGAGTTCGATTGTGGTGGAACAAAGCAGCTCTTGAAAATTATCTACAGCGGGCGATAGTGCCAAGGGGACTACGTGTCCAATTGTTCCCGACAACCAGCTTTCAGGATACAACCTTTGTGGGGAGATAGGAGGAAGTCTTCACTAAGTGCTCGACCACCCTCCTGGAGCTCCTTATTGGCCAGGATAGAAAATCATTAGAGCTCAAACACCAGGAGGAGCTTCCACTGGTCCATTTTCCCGTGGTCAAGGGCAAAGACCTCCCCTGCGCTACAATATGCGAAGACGGAACCAACGCAGGAGAACTTAAAGGTACTGAATCTGTCTAGTCATATCCTTACTTCTACTCAAAATCAGTTCTCTCACGGGGTTTGTCTTTCTCTCCGGTGGAGAAATGTGATTATTTTACCCTGGTAAAAGACTTTGAATTGTTTGGTAGGAAGTTGATGTTGCATAAACAATATGGGGCTGGTAAGCATATCTCTGACACTGCTGGTGATATGGAACAACAAACCCTACGGGATTTGAATCTCCTGTTGGATGGCAGCTCAGTTGAGGTACCATCCAGAGAACCAACACATCTGTACGGCTGCTCAACCTATTTCCCGCCCTTGACTAATTGTCCACAGATCGGTATTTTCCTTCATCTGGTGAAACGGGACCTTTTGGGTGCTCATTCTGCCGGGTGTAAGGATAATCTGACGAAAGCTGAGAGGAAGGCCCTGAAGTCTTTGAGAGACCTACGTGATGTATTAATAAAACCAGCTGACAAGGGCGGGAATGTAGTTGTGTGGCCGATACAGAGGTATGAGGATGAAGCTTTTAGGCAATTGGGTGATACTGTTTGCTACAAGCGATTGAGCCGTAGTCCAGCGGTTGAATTTAGGGAATTGCTGAAGTCATTACTGGATGATGGGGCAGAGTGTCATGTGATAACCCCCAAATTGAGGGACTCTTTGCTGCCGGAACATCCAGTTACGGCAACATTATACCTTCTGCCTAAGGTTTTTTTTTTTTTTTTTAAACCAATGAATTTTTATTAGGTTTTCAAAACAGGATACAGATATGGGTGAATTCCCAAGAGGTTACATACAACCGACAAATAGACATAAAAAAAAGGAGGTAATAAATGCAAGGGAGTGGAAAGGGGGGAGGGGGGGGGGAAGGAGGGGGAGGGGGGGGTAAGGGGGGGGGGGGGAGTGTGTGCAGTAATACAACAGAGAGATACCAAGGTCTGAGACATTATAATCAGTATGGTCAGGAGGGTGGTGAGGGGACAGTGTTATGGGCGGAGGATATCCAAGGGTCCCACCAATTTAGAATTCTTCGCTTGCGATGCAGTGAGTGTGCCAGGTAGAGTTCATGGGCATAATGCAAATTTATTCTTGTAATCAACTCTGAAAACGATGGGAGGTGGCAGATCTCCAATGAGCGGCGACCGTGAGCCGAGCGGCAATTAAAACGTTTGTCACAATTGGTCTCAAAGGCGTGGGAAAAGAATCGAGATCAATGCCTAGAAGTGCTAGTGGAGCGGAGAGGTCGATAGGAAGTCCTGTTAGAGAGCGCAATAAATCAGAGACTGAACGCCAAAAGGGCGCTATGAGGGAGCAAGACCACCATATATGTGGTTCGGATCCTTCGACAGAGCAGCCTCTCCAGCAGTAAGGAGATGGGGATGGACGGATTTTGTGAAATTTGGCAATACGGGAGGGGGTGAGGTACCAGTTAAACATCAACTTTTTTGCCTGTTCCAGATGATTAATGCAGCTGGAATACTTCGCAGCATGTCCCGAAGCCTTATACCATTGATCCACGGTGGCAGTGAACCCGAGTCTGGACTCCCACTTGGACATATAGGGAAGTTTGTTTTCAGTGCGGGGCAGAAGGAGGGCCTTATAAATAATGGAAACCCCGTTACCCACCGGCCCAGTGCGTTTAAACAAGGATTGAAGTTGGAACGAGACTTTCAAGATGTCAAATGTGGGGAACGTTATGGTAGCAAGAAAGTGTTTGAGACGCAGATAGGAGAAGAGAGCTGTAGGGGGGAGGTTGAGTTTTGCAGAGAGAGACGCAAAGGGAAGAAGCCGATTATCACTTAATACTGATTTCAGATCTAATGTCTCTCCATCTCCCCACGATGTAAAGGAGATGTCACCCATTACAGAAGAGACTGCTTTGAGAGAGATATAACGGTATAGGAAGGAGAAGTGCGACGTCGTGTACCGCCTCCACACCTCCAAAACACAGGAAATAGAGCGTAATGAAGCAGTTGGAACGTGACGCTTCAGTAAGTTCATTTGGAGTAAAAGGCGAGGGGATTGAGAGGGGGCAAAGAACGCTTCAATCTGAAGCCAGAGAGGCCATGGTGATTCAGCCCACCATATTCTTGCAATATCAAGTGATAGGGCCGCATAGTACGATGCAATTTCTGGGACTCCAAATCCCCCCTCCTTGTATGGGAGGGAGAGGGAGGAAAGAGCGACACGAGGTACTTTGTGATTCCATATGAAGCGGGTGAGGGAAGATTGGAAGAGTAAGAGGCAGCGTTTCGGGAAGGATAGAGGGATACAACGCAGGACATAGAGAATCTTTGGAAGGAGCATCATTTTGACGGTTTGAATACGTGCCACCCAAGAGAGTTGGTGAGTGGTGTAGTCTGAGCTTGCCGTCCGCAGAGAAGCCAGTAGGAGGTCGCAGTTGCGTCGTATTAAGTCTTTTAATGGGGTGATCTGGATACCCAGGTAGGTAAAGCCCTGCGGGGCCCATTTGAAGGGAAATCTGGAGGCTAGATCTTGTTGAGCGTTCTCAGAAATGTGTACGGGGAAGACTGTAGATTTGGAGAGATTGAGCTTATAATATGATGCGTGAGAAAAATCTGTGAGGATAGAAAGGATAGCAGGTAGTGAGGTAGAGGGATTAGTGCAGGAGAGAAGCACATCATCTGCATATAAACTGATCTTGTGGTCTACGGGACCCACTGTGATACCGTGACATGTGGATGAGCGCGTATAACTGCGGCCAGCGGTTCCATCGCAAGGGCGAAGATTAAGGGAGAAAGAGGGCAGCCCTGCCTGGTTCCATTGGTAATATGAAATTCCGCGGAGGCAAACCCTCCTGCTCTGACGAAGGCGCAAGGAGCTGAATATAGTGCCATTACGGCTGATTTAATATTACCAGAGAAAGCGTATTTGTCCAAGACTGCCGCTAAATAACCCCAGTGTACGCGGTCAAAGGCTTTTTCCGCATCTAAAGAGAGTAGTACACCGGGGACCTTCCTTCCTTCGAGGATTTCAAGGAGATTGATAACCCGCCTTGTGGCATCTCTCGCCTGACGGCCTGGAATAAATCCAACTTGGTCCGGGGCGATCAAGGACGGAAGAACGAGCTTGAGACGGTCCGCTAGCAATTTGGAGTATATTTTTAGGTCGCAGTTCAACAGCGCTATCGGCCTGTAGCTCCCAGGGTCAGAGGGAGGCTTCCCAGGTTTCAGAAGGGTTGAGATTGAGGCTTGTAAGCCTTCAGGTTTGATGGTGCCTCTCTCCTGCCAATGTTGGAAAAGAGATAAAAGGTGGGGCGCTAGAGTGTGAGCAAAGGTGGAGTAATAGCGGTAAGAAAAACCATCAGGGCCAGGAGCCGATGATTTTTTTGCCGAGCGTATGGACGCAGTGATTTCCTGGAGGGTTAGAGGACTATTCAGGAAGGAAAGCTGATCTGAAGAAAGGGAGGGGAGATTAGCTCGATCAAGAAAGGAGGAGATTGAGGACATCGTCGGTTGTGGTGTTTGTTGAGATGATGCAAGGTTGTAGAGTTCCTCATAATATTCTCGGAAGCGGTCCGCAATATGAATGGGGTTGCGGATGGGGGGACCTCGCGCAGAGGAAATCTGGGAAATCCTAGAGCGTACCTCGGCTTTCTTTACGCGTCGCGCTAGCAGGGTTCCAGCTCTATCACCCATGCCATAAAATCGGGCCCTAGATTTCTTAAGTTGAAATTCGATTTTAGTGAGTAGAAGAGCTCGCAGTCGATTTCTGGCGGTAGAGAGGTCAGCAAAGTGGGATGTGGACGGGGAGGTGGCACAGGTTGTTTCAAGAGCCTTAACTTCATCCAATAGGGAGTCCAGAGCCGCTGCATACCGTTTCTTGGTCAATGAGGCTAATTTGATGAGGTGGCCCCTCATTACAGCTTTATGGGCAAACCAAATCGTGTCTGGAGGGGAGTCCGGGCAAGTATTAAAGGAGAAGAATTCAAGGAGTAAAGATTCTAAAGCCTGGATGTTGCTGTCAGAGAGTAGGAGGGTTTCATTAAGCCTCCATGGGGCCAGTGGGGGTCTCGGAGAGGAGTCAGAGATGTTTAGAGTGATTGGAGCGTGGTCAGACCACGACGCTGTGCCGATGGAGGCTGCCGTACATAGGGGTAGGAGGGAATCGCCTACTAGTATATAATCAATGCGGCTGAACGATCGATGTCTTGGAGAGAAAAAAGTATAGTCCCTCTCAGTGCTGTGCAGGTACCGCCAGATGTCATGGAGGTGGAAGGATGAGGTCAAATGTCCCAGGTCCGATCTATAAGACGCGGAGGAGGAACAGTCAAGTGCCCTGAAGAGCGGAGCATTTAGATCTCCTGCCACAACTTTATGACCCTTCATTTCCGGGATCAAGTGTTCCAGAGTGGATCTAAGAAAAGTGGCTGGGCGGACATTGGGGGCATACAGCACCAAGAGGGAGTATAAGACATCATTCAGACGGCAATTCACTAGCAGATAGCGACCTTCGGGGTCTGGGAGAGACGAGACTAGCTCAAACGCAAGGTCGCCGCTAATGAAGACCGCCACCCCAGCTTGTTTGGTTGCTGCATTAGCGTAAAATCTGTGCGGGAAACGGATGGGGGAGACACGAGGGTTATCTCCCGCCAAGAGATGCGTCTCTTGCAAGAAGACTACGTCCGGGCGTGCTTTGCGTAGCTGGGAGAATAAAAATGAACGCTTGTGTGGCGAGTTTAAGCCGTTCACATTTAAGCTTAGGATGGATATAGGCATTGTAGGGTGTAATTATACCACGTGGTAGGGATACCTGGTATCAGTATACCGATAGGGGGACCAGTTGCACACTTGGGGGGAGGGGAGGGGAGCAGAGTGGGGGAACAACATAGTAATAAACAACATAACCTGAACAGTTGCAGGGGGGAGAAAAAGGTCCGCCCTGGTCTCACATAATCCCAAGGATCAAAGGGGATAGTGAGAGTGAACCAGAAGGAAAAAATAGAAAAAAGGGAAAATAAGATCATCTTGAGCATAATAATACACTCGGACAGCCGTCCAAGGTATTTGGAGCGATGCAGTCAGGTCAGGTGTGACGGGAGTGCAATCGCTCCTGGGACGGCACTACACGGGTCGTAACTTAAATTATAGAGGAAAGCAGAAGAAATAGGAGAGGGAGGATTTAGAGAGAAGATGAGAAACCAGCCGAGGAGCTGAATACTAAAGGGGAGAAAAGATAAGCCGATTATAGGCTAAGTATAAGTTAAGTATACGACCTGGTAGGCGGATGACAAGTCCAGAAAGGTGGTCCCGGGTGCTTTTCCCCAGCAAACGGGGAAAAAAGCAGTTCAGTGAAAGAAAAGAGGTCAACGCCGATCATGGCACTAGTCAAGCAGTCTTCCACTCTGGATCGATCCTGCGGCTCTGAGAAGGTAGGTCGGCCCGCGAATCATCACGAGGAAAAGCAGGGTGGCGTTCATCTTGAGTGGCCGGAGGAGGACTCATGCCCCAGGAGAGTAGAAGCTGGGCAGCACGAGTTGGAGTGAGGCAAACATGCAGCTTATCGTTTCTCCGGATCAGCAGGCGAGTCGGGCGGCCCCAACGATAGGGAATGTCAGCTTCTCGCAGTAGTGTAGTATAGGGCTTATATGCTCGGCGGAGAGTGAGTGTCCCTGGAGACAGGTCCGGGTATACCTCTAGGTTGACGAAGCGAGGCGGGAGCTCCGGAGCCGCCCGTAAAGCTTTGAGAAAGTCCTCCTTCGCCTCATAAAAATGAATGCGGCCGAGAACGTCCCTGGGGAGATCGGCTCTCAGTCCCGGAGGTTTCGGGATCCGGTGAATGCGGTCGATTTTCAAGTCTCTTTCATGAAGGCCCGGGAGGACTTCTTTCATGAAGTCCTGTAGTAGAGCTCGGAGGTCATCTCCCGGGACCGACTCCGGAATCCCTCGGAGGCGGATGTTATTCTGTCTGCTCCGATCCTCTAGGTCACAATTTTTCGCTTGAATAAGGCCGGTGACATGGTGGAGGTGTTCATTTTCGTCGAGTAGGTGGTTGTGCGAGCGGATAAGCTCCGTCATTTTGTTTTCAATATGGTCGGTTCTCCCGCCAATCTCCGCCACCTCAGATCTAACATCCGCGAGTGCTGAGGTGATATGATCCTGGAGCGAGTCGCGGAGGTCCGACAGCAGTTCCCTCATGAGTGCAAGAGTGACCGGGGTCTCCGGAGGCAGGGAAGCAGCAGTGGGGGTTTGCACAAGTAGCTCCCGGCGGGAAGCTCTGATGGCTCGAGGAGATGCCGGCGCCATGTTGGAAATCGATGCAGATGAGGGTCGGCCTGGAGGGAAAAAGTCAGAGACCCTCTTTGGGAGCACTTCTTGCCGATTTTTCGTCTTCCCCATCGTGGCAGAGGGATGGTAAGAAGATTATCCAGGGGAGACTGAGGTTAGAATAGTGGCGTGACCGGTGGAATTGCCGCTTTTTCAATCCCGGGAACAGGAGCTCCTGGATCAAGCGTCTGCTAGCATGCTCAGCTAGGACACGCCCCCCTGCCTAAGGTTCACAAGGACCCCCTCTCCCCACCCGGAAGACCTATTGTGTCGGGGGTGGGGAGTCTTTGTGAACCTATCTGTCAGTTTGTAGATTTTCATCTTAAACCCTGTGTTTCAACTCTCCCTTCATATATACAGGATTCAACGGATGCGCTGAGAAGGATTGAGGGAGTATGTTTGGAGAAGGACATGTTGCTAGTTAGCTGTGATGTGGAGTCCTTGTACACCTCCATCTGTCATGGCCAGGGGATTAGGGCGGCAAAATTCTTTTTAGGCATGAGTAATCTTAGTCAAGTACTTATAACATTTATCATCAAGCTATTGGAATTGTTGTTGACCCATAACTTTTTTCTATTCAAGGACCGCCCCTACCTACAGCTCCAGGGAACAGCAATGAGGGCGGCAGGTGCCCCCTCGTATGCTAATCTGTTCCTGGGGCTGTGGGAGAGAGAGGTGGTCCTTGAAACCCCTGGCCATGACAGGGTGCTATCATGGATGCGATTTATTGATGACATCCTGTTTATATGGCATGGCTCCACATCACAGCTGGAAGAGTTCATGTATTCACTTAACCAGAATGAATATAACATTAAGCTGACATGGAAATATAGTTCTGAGAACACTGATTTCCTGGATCTTGCAATTAATCGGTTACCTGATGGCAAACTGATGACTGACATCTATAGAAAGAGCACTTCTACCAACTCGCTCCTCCACTTCTCCTCAGCGCATCCGCTGCCCCTAAAAAGATCAATTCCATATGGTCAGTTTTTTAGGGCCCGACGCATTTGCTCAAGTGACAGTACTTTTTTGAGTCAATCTGAGACACTAAAGAGGAAATTTCGGGCCAGGGGTTATTCTTCTCAGGACATTCAGAATGGGTTTGGGAGGGCATTTGAAAAGGATAGGTGTCAATTGCTGGCTCAGCATCCGAGAACTCATAAGGAAGGGGGAGGCAAGGTGGTCAGATTTATCACGACCTACAATTCCCAGTGGAGGGGGATCCGTGAATCGTTCTCAAGGCACTGGCAGGTGCTCCTTTCAGACGGAGACCTGGCACGTGCTTTGACTAGGGTTCCAGCAATCACATGGAGGCGTTCAAAGAACCTGAAGGATCTGCTAACAGTAAGTCACTATATACCTCCTCGTAAGAAATATCTTTTTGGTAGCCAAGGTCCACCATGGGGTTCCTAGCCATGTGGGAATTGTTCGATTTGCACATTTGTTCCCAGGAGTTTTAATTTTGAAAATTTTGACGGCTCAAAAATTTTCAAAATTGTTCATCACATAACTTGTAACACTGAAGCCATTATCTATCATGCGACATGCCCATGTAAACTTATTTATGTGGGTTTGACCTCACGGGCATTGAAGGATCGTGCTAAAGAACATGTGAGGGATATTAGGAATGCTACGGGAATGACTGATCCGTCTAAGATTGACAAATTGAAAACATTGCCTAAGCATTTCCTGAAATTCCATGGTTCTAATCCCAGGGGTTTGACCTTCAGGGGCATTGACAGAGTCTATGTAGGATCAAGGGGAGGGGATGTCCAGAGGCGTCTCCTACAGAAGGAGACTCGCTGGATGGTTCTCTTAAACACTGTCTCACCGCATGGTCTTAATGAGGCAGTGAGCTTTAAATCGTTCCTCTAAAAAGTCTTTTTATGGGTCACGTGCAGTTGTTATTTTATTTCACATTGTTTTAATCTTTCTCTTATATGTTCCCTTGCAGTTATCACCCCATGGGTGTGGGATGTCTTTGGTCCCCCTCTCCTCTACTTATTTACGGGATCCAGAACGCTGCTGGTCATCATTTTTTTGGATGAAGAAGAGATGATCCTGATAAGGAAACCACTATGAACAGCAGTGAAAAAAATTTTCTTTGGAGTTCAATCAATGATTCAGTAGTTTATGCCCCCCTCTTTCTTGCATGTTGATATGTTTTTAATGGGGTTTTCTTTGCCTTTTCTATCACTGGTTATCTTTATGATCTGTATTAAATGAGTGCACATTATATATTAATAAAATCAATGGTTTTGGATTGGTTGTCAGTTGCTCTCCTTTCCTTACAATTGAATAGGGGTGGAGTGTGCTTCTATGTTTAGGTTATTATATTGGATTATCCAATCCTATTGACCTCAAGGTCGAGTTTGTAGGTTATTATTATTTTAAAAATTAGAGCAAAGTAACTAAAAGTCATCTCAATTGCCTCAAGTGCATGGTCTTGGGACTCCAACGTGAATAAAGGCTGGGAAAACAATAGGACCAGCACTGGTTATCTGTATGAATAAATAAAATCAATTTAATTGAGAATATTAAAAAGTGCAATCACTAAAAAGCAAAAGGTACAGAGCAAACACAAGTATTAAAAATAGTGTAACAGGCAATGCGTTTGTGACCAATTAGGCTAGGTGGAGGGATATCTGGCTAGTCCTGTGTTTGAGACTCTTAATCGAGGCTCCACGGACTCCATTTGTGACCAATTAGGGTCCATATCACTGCCAGTGACTAAGAAGCTTAGTTGATCAGAAACATGTTGCCCTTTACACTATTTTCTATTTTTTGTGCTTTTCAGCAATTCTTTGCACTTTTTACTGCTCTCATTCCTGCTACACAAAAAGATGGCTGGCTATTTGATATCTTTGTGAATTGTTAAGGAAGTAAAGAGAGTCCATCTGGATATAGGGATTTTTTGCTTAGAAAAGTGATTCTCAAATCTGTGTGTGATGCCAAAGACACATTTTTTTGCATAGAAAAAGTGATTGCCAAATTTTTGTTTTTTCTCTAAAGTACTTTTTTTGGCCTCAAACAACTGATTGCTAAATCTTTGTTTCCCCTAAAAGGCTTTTTTTTTGGCTCAAACAAGTAATTGCCAAATCTTTGTGGGTCATGTAGAACAATGTTCCTCAGCTGCAGTTCTCAAGAGCCACAAACAGTGAATTTTCATGATTTCCTTAGTATTGCCCAGGTAATAAATTAATCATCTGCATAGTTAATGACTCCTTCACCTGTGCAATACCAAGGAAATCCTGAAAATATACACTGTTGGTTGGTCCTGAGGAGTGGAGTTGAGAAACACTGCTCTAAAAGGCTTTTTTAGGCCTCAAACATGTCATTGCCAAATATTTGTATTTCCCCTAAAAGGCTTCTCTTGGCCTCATACAAGTGATTGACAAATCTTTGTGTTTCCCCTAAAAAGGCTTTTTTTTTGCTTCAAACAAGTAATTGCCAAACCTTTGTGTTTCCCTAAAAAAAGTTCAATTTGACGCAAACAACTATTTGCCAAGTCTATGTGGTACCCCTTAAAATACTTGTTTTGGCCTCAAACAAGTCAACGCAAAATATTTATTGTTCCCCTAAAAGTGTTTTTTTGGGCTTCAAACAAGTGATTGCCAAATCTTTATGTTTCTGCAAAAGGCTTTTTTGGCCTTCAACAAGTAATTGTCTAATCTTTGTGTTTCCTCTGAGACAGTGTTCCTCAACCGCAGTCCTCCAGACCCACAAACAGTCTGTTTTCTTGATTTCTTAATATTGCATAGGTAATAAATCAATTACCTGCACAAGTGATGATTCTAACACCTTTGCAATGCTAAGGAAATCCTTAAAATATGCACTGTTTGTGTGTCTTGAGGACTGGAGTTAAAAAACACTGCTCAAGAAGGGTTTTGTGGCCTCAAACAAGAGACTGCCATATATTTGTTTTTCCTCTATAAGTTTTTGGCCTCAAGTCATTACCAAATATTTGAGTTTCCCCCAAAAGGCTTGCTTTGGGTTTCAAAAAGTGATTGCAAATATTTTTGTTTTCCCTAAAAAGGCTTTTTTTGGGCCTCCAACAAGTGATTGCCAAACCTCTGTGTTTCCCCTAAAATACTTTTTTTTTGCCCCAAACAAATGATTTCCAAGTCTTTATGATTTTTTTTTATCCTCAAACAAGTGATTGCCAACTTGTATTTCCCCTAAAAGACTGTTTTTGGCCTCATACAAGTCATAGCCAAATATTTGTGGTTCCCCTAAAAGACGTTTTTGGGCCTCAAACCAGTGATTGCCAAATAATTGTGTCCATGTATAATGGCTTGAGTAATAGGGTATCAGACATTATTAGGAGACATTGGCATCTTCTAAGTATGGGACATTGAGGAGTTCCAAGCACTGCCGCTCTTCTCTTTCAGGAGGGGAGGTAATATAAAAAATATTCTTGCAAAATTTGATATTGGGATATTCAACTACAAGTGAGTCACCTGAGTTTTGGTAACTTTCCCTGTTTGGGATGGGCATATTTTGGGAATATGGTCAAGGTACAGTATTTTTTCCATCCACACTGTGTGAAGAAATACACTATTCAGAAAAGATATACCTATGCAAATAGTTTTGTCATCTATGTTATTACTTGCCCATGTGGTCTCCTGTATGTGGGGAAGATGACAATGCATGTGAAGGTCTGTATTGGTAAATACAAAAACACCTTAAGGACGGGGTTAGTAGAGCTAACGGTGCCCAAACATTTCAAAGTATTGGGTCACTCGGTGAACCAATTAAGATTTAGAGTTATTGATGATGTCCCTCTTAGTAGAAGGGAGGAGATAGGGTAGCCTTTTTGACGCGCTGTACAAGTTAGAGGGTAGACAAAGACAAGATGGAACCGCAAAGTAGAGGCATTGAGTTCTGGGGATGAACATTGAACATAACCAACTTGTTTATATTTTCAGTTGATTAGCTATGAAGACGATATGTCTTGCTTGTATCCTTCTTTTGTATATGTTGTTTTTAACCCTTTTTAATTTTATATTTGCTTTAGACTTGTCAGCCAAGGAATGATATTTTTTGTGGGTGACATGAATAAAGTAACATCTTTTTATTCCCCTTACTACACTCTCTCAGATTTTCCTCTTATTTCCAATGGGAATGGTAGTCTATTGAATCAATAATATTGGTAATGGTGTAATTTATGATGTAATTGTATCACACATATTATGAGTAGCCATGTATGCCCATGTGGGCACGATATAAAATGAATAATAAAATTGAACAAACTGTATTGATGTTTAATTGATTTGTGTGAACTAGGGATGGGCGAGTCTACTCGCTAGGACTCGTTACTCTGCGAGTAGTAACGGACTCGCAGGACTCGGTACTCTGCAAGTTTCCCAGCGATTACTCGCACAGTAACGAGTCCAATGCAAATCAATGGCAATCCTAGTTTTGTCAGAGACTCTGACAAAACTAGGATTGCCATTAACTTGCATTTGACTCGTTACTGTGCAAGTAATCGCAGGGAAACCCGGCTGTCTGCTCTGTGCCGGTCTAGGGTCCTGCGGGCTGCCGCAGCTCCAGGGTCCTAGAGCCCGCCTGCTCTCCCTGTGTACAGACATGAATGTCTGTGCACAGAGATGATGTAGCAGAGCTGAGATTGTTCTCAGTCTGCTCACTCCCTGTGCATAGACATCTATATCTATGCACAGGGATGTAGCAGAGAGGACATCGCGTTTTGGACTACGTCGGACGGAAGAGGATTATTTTAAATAAAGATGGAGTCCCTAATCGCTTTTTTTTTTTTATTTCTAATAAAAAAAAATTTCTCTGTGTTGTGTTTTTTTTAAAACAATTTAATAGAAATTCATGGCGGTCATGTCTAATATTGGCGTGACCGCCATAAATTTCGGACTTAGGGCCAGCTGATAATACAAAGCTGGCCTTAATCTCATTATTACCCATTAAGCCACCCGCCACCAGGGCCACTGGAAGAGCGGGGTTCAGCGCCAGAGGATGGTGCTTCAATGAATGCGCCATGTTCTGGGGCGGCTGCGGGCGCAATTTGCAGCGGGGGGTGCCCAGAAAGCTTGGGCATCCCTGCGCTGCGGATTCCAGCCCCCAGCTGCTTAGCTGTACCTGGCTAGACATAGAAATTGCACGGAGCCCCACGCATTTTTTTTTTATTATTTCATGAAATTCATGAAATAATTAAAAAAAAGGGGCTCCCCTATATTCTTGTGTCCGGCCAGGTACAAATAGGCACCTGGGGGTTGGGGGCAGCCGTCGCTGCCTGCTGGATCCGGCTGGTTCCAGAAATACGGTGAAAAATTTGCAGCCCGCAGCCGCCCCAGAAGCGGCTGGAGCTGAACCCCGCTCTTCCAGTGGCCCTGGTGGCGGGTGGCTCACTGGGTAATAATGAGGTTAAGGCCAGCTTTGTATTATCAGCTGGCCCTAAGCCCGAAATTTATGGCGGTCACGCCAATATTAGACATGACCGCCATGAATTTCTATTAAATTGTTTTAAAAAAAACACAACACAGAGAACATTTTTTTTATTAGAAATAATAAAAAAAAGCCATTAGGGACTCCATCTTTAATTAAAAAAATCCTCTTCCGTCCAACGTAGTCCAAAACACAATCTCAGCTCTGCTACTTCCCTGTCTGTGCTTAGACAGACAGGGATGTAGCAGAGCTGAGAACTGACTAAACAGTCAGGGTTCAGCTCAGGTCATTATGACCTGAGCTGAACTCTGCTGTCAGCCAGACTCGCTCTGCTGCTGGCGATTCCCGAGCAGTGACGGAAGTTAATTTATTCACTGCTTCTGTCAGTGTTCGGGAATCTCCGGAAAAGCAGCAGAGACTCGGGGAGCGAGGCTGCAGCCTGCACCGGCGGAGGCAGCGGTAAGTAGCCGGCCGGTCCGGTGCACCCCCCACCCTCTCCCCCCTTCCCCTCCACCCCCCTCACCCCTACCTCACCCCCCCCCCCCCTCCCCCGGATCAATCCTTTATTTTTTTTTTACCATTCTTTAAAAGCCAGCGGCTTTTTGCCGCTGGCTTTAAAAGAATAACATGGGGATTTGCAGGTTTTTCCTCTGCTGCCAGACCCCTTATAGGATCCGGCAGCAGAGGAATCGCTGCAATACTCGTTCCCCATTTAGTAACATTGGAATCGCTAGACTCGCAACGAGTAGCGAGTCCTGGACTCAGACTCATCGGAGTCTAGCGATTCCGAGTAGTTTAGGATTCGCCCATCACTAGTGTGAACAATTTGAAGACATCAGCATTCTATGACACTCCGGAGAATTGTAGTAAATTGGGGGATGATAATAATTTGCAATATTGTACTAGTGTTTAATACTTAAAAGTCAGATATAAAATGGAAGTAATGGAGGACGCTACTGGCAAGCTATATTGTATCTGGCCCTAGAGGGGATGACATGTCTCTACACCTAGTATATTTATTTACTAGGTGAAGCAATATATTTATTTATATACTTATTTTACTTTAATATGGCTATACTTGTATTCTATTTGAAGATTTTTTTATATGGGAAATTCTAGGAGTCCTGTATTAAGGAAGTTGTGGCACCCTGCCATTACAGGTAGCCACAGGACCACCTACGACAGAATGGATTTCCACAACAGGTAACCTACATACACCCAACACCTTTCACCCAGAACAGTAGGGGAGCTCCACTTGCTGCCTTTAAGCAAGATCCCCTATAAATACTGGTGCTTGCGGCGGAGTTAGCTAGAATGTGCAGTTGCTAGGAGAACCGTGAAGACGTCCTCTTGTGTCGGAGCAGTGCTATGCCCAAGCCAGTTGACCAGCCTAGCCAGTGTGAGGGCCTGCGAGTGAAGTCAAAGGCAAGGCTTAAAGAGTAGAGAAGCAGACTGGGGGCAGAGGAGCCATACTGGTTCACCCTAGGAAGCAACCCGAACACTGGAGTCCAAGTCT
Source organism: Allobates femoralis (assembly GCA_033576535.1). NCBI lineage: Eukaryota > Metazoa > Chordata > Amphibia > Anura > Aromobatidae > Allobates > Allobates femoralis. The sequence goes on along the minus strand of JARQOC010000005.1, from coordinate 271,033,642 downwards.
GCAGGAGAGCATCAAGCCCAGCAGTAACACCGGTTCACCGAGGGGACTCAAGTCTCCCGGACACCTGTCACGCAACCAATAGGGGAGCCAGAGACCACAGGAGAAGTCATAGTGGTAGACCACAAAGAGGTTCTCGACACTACAGAACGGGTGAGAGAAAGACACAGAGGAGGTCAGGCTTAGTTCTACATGGGTCAGAGACTTCAACAAGGGAAAAGAATTGAGGAGGCCTTATCCATCACTCACTGTGTAAATCCAGAAGTGCCATCCCGACCACCTGGAGTGTACCTTGGCCAGTGCCTGCGATACCATCAGTAAAACGATTCACAGTGTGTGTGTCAGTTTGTCCATCCCTGAACCCGTCTGGCCTAGAGACTGTTGCAGAGGCCCGGCTGCCTAACCACCTCCTGTGAAAATCTCTGTTACCTCATCACTGCCCCAGGGACCCCACTCCTCCTGTGGGGAGCCTTAGTGCTCAAGCTTCCTGTCCATCATCCCCGGAGGTCTGAAGCAGCGCTGGTGAGATCACCTCAATCCACAGGTAATGCCACGAGACTTTATTATTTCCCATTTTTTGTTTTTCCCCTTTTCCAAGTGACCCCAGGGTATGGGTCCGGGCAGGCCACCAGTGACATCCCCCTTACAGTAAACACCTGGATACCGAGTTCCCATAGACCCCTAGGTGGGTCACCTAACTGGCGTCACAAACAGGATCCCGTGCCCAGTGTAAACGGGTACTGTGTGCCGTGCATATTGACTGTGTTTTGTGAACTGTTAAGATTTGGCTGCCATTAGTGCGCCATTGAGCAGGAAGAAAGGGGACGTAACGGCCGAAAGAGCATAAAGCCAAGTCCCGCCTCGTGCTCTGCTGACAACTTCCGAAGTGCCACGACCCGATCTGGAAACTCTCGAGTGCTCAGTTCCCTGCCTACGGAGCTACAGTTTATTTTCCCTTAAAGAGACTGTCCGTGATTCACTAGGGGGGCACGAACATGATGAATCCTGCAGATCCTGTAAATCTTGTCAATCAGCCAGCTCTGAACGTTCCTCCGGTCGGTGGAGTACCCGCAGAGGCAGGGACTGTAGCACCGATCATGCCGATATCTCTAAGTGGCTACCTCAGTATGATGACTAGCCAGATACCTTATCTGGATTTATAAGAAAAATCTGCAGTTTGCTGGACATGTACGCAATGACTGGCAAGCAGCGAGTAGCTGTTGTATTGGGACAGTTAACCGATGCAGCAGAGCAGGAGATTGAAACCTGATCAGAGGCAGACCAGCAATCAATGACTATTATTTTTGATAAATTACAGACTGCTTTTGAAAATAGCAATGAGACTGACCTCAGCATGAGATTTTATCACTGTTAACAGCAACCTCAAAACAGTATCAGAGACTATGCCTTGCGCCTGCAGGGCCTTGAAACAAATCAGTCCAGCTAGGGTACAGGATGAGGATAAAATGCTCATTGAACAATTTACTCGGGGGCTACTGTCACGCGAGGAGAGCAGAACTGTACGCTGGTGGGCCTTGGATCACCCGGATGCCAACTTTAAAACCCTAAAAGAGATATCTATCAAGGGTTTACAGCCTTTAGAAATGCTATACTCTGCCATACAGTGGTGGCAGGGTGATGCCACTCCTGTACCAACAGCACTACCTGCTCCTTCACCTGCAGCTGAAACCAATATGCAGCCTGCAACCCCCAATCGGTTTGACAAACTGTGCTCTGAGGCAGGGCCAGCATCAGCACCCGGCATACCCGGGCAAGTGCCGGGCCCTGAAAAGCTGGGGGGCCCACTGGCCATCAGGGGCAGGCAGCGCTGACACCCAGGGACCCAGTGAGCACCCAGTGCACATGGCTAATTTGCATGCGATGCAGATTAGCCTAGTGCTGGCTCCAGGGAGCAGTGGAGCTTCCTCCTCTGCCAACTGTAGCAGAGTGATAAGTAATCACCCTGCAAGCTCATCACAGTGGTGCAGGAAGGAGGAGGAAGCTCCACAGTCCCGGGAGCTGCTGCTATAAGGATGTGGTGGGGAAGCGTTTGAGGAGGACACAGCCCCGGGGGAGCGGATGGAAGGTGAGAAAGATCAGTTTGTTTGCTTTGTTACTGTGAGCAGCAGGATGGGGGATTATATATACCATGTAGGCTGTGCTGACTGTATGTAGAGGCTGTGCTGACTGTATATAGAGGCTGTGCTGACTGTATATAGAGGCTGTGCTGATTGTATATAGAGGCTGTGCTGACTGTGTATAGAGACTGTGCTGGGGTATATAGAGGCTCTGCTGACTGTATATAGAGGCTGTGCTGACTGTATATAGAGGCTGTGTTGACTGTATATACAGGCTGTGCTGACTGTATATAGAGGCTGTGCTGACTGTATATAGAGGCTGTGCTGACTGCATATAGAGGCTGTACTGACTGTATATAGAGGCTGTACTGACTGTATATAGAGGATGTGCTGACTGTATATACAGGTTGTGCTGACTGTATATAGAGGCTGTGCTGGGGTATATAAAGGCTGTGCTGACTGTATATACAGGCTGTGCTGACTGTATATACAGGCTGTGCTGACTGTATATAAAGGCTGTGCTGAGGTATATAGAGGCTGTGCTGACTGTATATAGAGGCTGTGCTGACTGTATATAGAGGCTGTACTGACTGTATATAAAGGCTGTGCTGACTGTATATAGAGGCTGTGCTGGGGTATATAGAGGCTGTGCTGACTGTATATAGAGGCTTTGCTGGGGTATAAAGAGGCTGTGCTGGGATATATAGAGGCTGTGCTGACTGTATATAGAGGCTGTGCTGACTGTATATAGAGGCTGTGCTGACTGTATATTGAGGCTGTGTTGACTGTATATAGAGGCTTTGCTGACTGTATATAGAGGCTGTGCTGACTGTATATACAGGCTGTGCTGACAGTATATAGAGGCTGTGCTGACTATACATAAAGGCTGTGCTGACTGTATATAGAGGCTGTGCTGACTGTATATACAGGCTGTGCTGACTGCATATAGAGGCTGTGTTGACTGTATAGAGAGGCTGTGCTGACTGTATATAGAGGCTGTGCTGACTGTACATACAGGTTGTGCTGACTGTACATAGAAGCTGTGCTGGGGTATATAGAGGCTATGCTGACTGTATATAGAGGCTGTGCTGACTATATATAGAAGCTGTACTGACTGTATTTAGAGGCTGTACTGGGGTATACAGAAGCTGTGCTGGGGTATACAGAGGCTGTGCTTGGGTATATAGAGGCCGTGCTGGGGTATACAGAGGCTATGTTGGTGGTATACAGAGGCTGTGCTGGTTGTATACGGAGGATGCTGCTGAGGTTTATGGAGACCGCTGTTGTGCTGTATATATAATACGGAAGCTGTGCTGGGCTATATATACTATTTGTAGGCTGTGCTGGGCTATATATACTAATTGGAAATGTGCTGGGCTGGGTAAATAATATGGAAGCTGTGCTGGACTATATATATATATATTATTTGGAGGCTGTGCTGGGCTGGATATATTATTTGGAGGCTGCTGCTGGGCTGCCACAGCTTCCAAATAATATATACAGCCCGGCACTGCCTCCAAATAATATATATAGTCCAGCACAGCTTCCAAATAGTATATATAGCCCAGCACAGCCTCCAAATAATATATACAGCCCGCAAGCTCTATATTATATATATAGCCCGTCAGTCTCCATATTATATATACAGTCATATGAAAAAGTTTGGGCACCCCTCTTAATCTTACTCTTTTTTTTTTTTTGTTTAAAATTGTTTCTTTGCAAGAGCTATTTCAGTGTGATATATGTAATAACTGATGGACACAGTAATATTTCAGGTTTGAAATGAGGTTTATTGTACTAACCAAAAATTTTAAATATGCATTATTTCAAAATTTGACAGGTGTCAAAGTATGGGCACCCGTCTGATTTTCATGATTTGAATACGCCTAACTACTTTTTACTGACTTACTGAAGCACTAAATTGGTTTGCTAACCTCATTGAGCTTTGTACTTCATAGCCCTGTGTATCCTATCATGAGAAAAGCTATTTCAGGTGTCCACTTGCAAGTTGTTCTCCTAGTTGCATCTTCTCTGAGGAGTGGCATCATGGGCTCCTCAAAACAGCTCTCAAATGATCTGAAAAAAAGATTGTTCAACATAGTTGTGCAGGGAAAGGATACAAAAAGTTGTCTCAGAGATTTAACCTGTCAGTTTCCACTGTGAGGAACAAAGTAAGGAAATGGAAGACCACAGGGACAGTTCTTCTAAAGGCCAGAAGTGGCAGGCCAACAAAAATATCAAAAAGGCAGAGAAGAAGAATGGTGAGAACAGTCAAGAATAATCCACAGACCACCTCCAAAGACCTGCAGCATCATCTTGCTGCAGATGGTGTCACTGTGCATCGGTCAACAACACAGCGCACACTGCACAAGGAGAAGCTGTATGGGAGAGTGATGCGAAAGAAGCCGTTTCTGCATGCAAGCCACAAACAGAGTCGCCTGAGGTATGCAAAAGCACATTTGGACAAGCCAGTTTATTTTGGAAGAAGGTCCTGTGGACTGATGAAACAAAGATTGAGTTGTTTGGTCATACAACAAGGCGTTATGCATGGCGCCACAAAAACACAGCATTCCAAGAAAAACACTTGCTACCCACTGTCAAATTTGGGGGAGGGTCCATCATGCTTTGGGGCTGTGTGGCCAATGACGGCACCGGGAATCTTGTTAAAGTTGAGGGTCGCTTGGATTCCACTCAGTATCAGCAGATTCTTGAGAATAATGTTCAAGAATCAGTGTCAAAGTTGAAGTTACGCCAGGGATGGATCTTTCAGCAAGACAATTATCCAAAACACTGCTCCAAATCTACTCAGGAATTCATGCAGAGGAACAATTACAATGTTCTGGAATGGCCATCCCAGTCCCCAGACCTGAATATCATTAAACATCTGTGGGATGTTTTGAAGCGGGCTGTCCATGCTCGGCGGCCATCAAACTTAACTGAACTGGAATTGTTTTGTAAAGAGGAATGGTCAAAAATACCTTCATCCAGGATCCAGGAACTCATTAACAGCTACAGGAAGCGACTAGAGGCTGTTATTTTTGCAAAAGGTGGATCTACTAAATATTAATGTCACTTTTCTGTTGAGGTGCCCATACTTTTGCACCTGTCAATTTTTTAAATAATGCATATTTCACATTTTTGGTTAGTACAATAAACCTCATTTCAATCCTGAAATATAACAGTGTTCCATCAGTTATTACATATATCACAGTGAAATAGCTGTTGCAAAAAAAACAATTTACAATGTACAACCCTGAACAGCCTCTATATTATATATACAGCCCACCCAGGAGCCTCTATATTATACACAGCCTGCAGCTTCTATATTATATTCATGAATCATAGTATTGTGTTAAAGGGGCCCACTGAGACTTTTGCCGGGGCCCATAAAAACCTGGAGCCGGCCCTGCTCTGAGGTGCGCAAGCTGAATAAGAACCTGGCTACCGTTATGGAAACCCTGCAGCTACAGGTAGAGCCAAAGTCATCAGGGAAGATACAGCTCGCCGACAGCCCAGAGGATGTCCCATGGATGAGAACAAAGAAGACCTTGCCGCTCCGTGTGAGGACCACCGATCGTCAAGGCTTCACAGAAGAACCCATCTGTTGCCACTGCAACAAGACAGGCCATATTGCAAACTACTGTCCTTTAAACCAGCAACCCCTAGGGGTGGCAGGGGCCAAACCCCAGGAGTAGCCCGACCAGGCTCATCAGACTGGTATAATAGATACATTGGAGAGAGACCCTTCTTGTCTATCGTACTAGAAAGCATCCCCATGCATGCATTTCTGGCCACTGGGTCTCAGGTGACCACAATACTTCATATCCTTTACAAAAGATCCTGGTCTGATGCTAAACTTAACCTACCAGATCCAGGTCTCACTATTTATGCTTCTAATGGTTTACCACTTACCATAGTCGGGGTTAGAGAGGTAACCATAAAAGTGGGGAGGGTGGAGTTGAAAAACCAAGGACTTATTGTGGTGGAAACTATTTCCTAATGACAGAGATCCATATATTATTCTTGGTACTAATGTTATTAGCAAATGTTTCAATGAAGTATTATACTTGCTCCAACAGCTTGCAGACACTGCCAAACCCGGGCAGCGGAGAGTTCTTTAGCGAGAGATCAGAGCCCTCCTGCACCAACAACAGGTAAAACTGACCGGTGGTGAGATTGGTAGTGTATGGGTAACAGACCCGATTCCCATTGTGATACCCCCGATGAGTGAAATGATTATCTGGTGACGGGCAACTATAGGTATAAGGGGACAGTACTACCAGGTGGTAATAGAGCCAATCAGTACAGAACACAGGTCTACATTCTTGACAACCAGGGGGGTAGTTGATGTACTCAAGGAAAGGGTACCCATCCTCATCTTAAACTGTGGGGAGGACGAGGTCAAACTACCCAGGTATTCCACAATTGCTAAGCTGTACAATGTGACTTGGTGGAGGACAACAATTCCAAGGGACAGCTTGAGGACTGGTGTAAACAGCTCCATGTAGGAGCTGACTCCACTCCTGTTCACAAGAAGCATGGTGGTAGTTCAAGAATATGAACGGGTATGAACGGGTATTCAGTAAGCATCCACTAGATTTTGGGAGGATCAAAGGGGTACACCATCATATACCCACAGGTACACATCCACCCATTAAAGAGCTACACAGACCTATTCCACCAGCTCATTATCAGCATGCCAAAGAGATGTTGCAGGACATGAAGGGTTCATAAGAGATAGTTGCAGTCGCTGGGCAGCTCCACTAGCCCTAGTGAAAAAGAAAGATGGCAGCATGAGAATGTGTGTTGACTATAGGCAGATAAATCGCATAACACATAAGGATGCTTACCCGTTTACTCACATAGAAGAGTCACTTGCTGCATTAAAGTATGCCAATTACTTTTCAACTCTAGATCTCACTAGTGGATACTGGCAGCTCTCCGTTTCAGAAGAAGACTGGGAGAAGACGGCATTTACAACACTATGGGTCTGTGTGAATTTAACAGCATGCCATTCAGACTATGCAATGCACCCGGAACGTTCCAGAGGCTGATGGAGTGTTGCCTAGGGCACCGAAACTTTGAGCCTGTACTACTTTACCTAGATGACATCATAGTGTATTCAAAAACCTATGAAGAGCACCTGAAACATCTGGCAGAGGTATTTGAAGCATTATCCAAGTTCAGGATGAATCTGAAACCATCTAAATGCCATCTGCTGTAGCCTAATGTCCAAAATCTAGGACATGTAGTCAGTTCTGAATGAATAGCATCAGATTCGGATAAAGTCACTGTAATCAGAGAATGGCCAGAACCAACAAGTGTCAGAGAGGTATGTCAGTTCCTGGGACTGGTAGGGTGCTACAGGAGATTCATCAAGGAGTATATTAAGAAAGCAGCACATTTACAAAATCTCCTGGTAGGCCAGCCCAAGAAAGGAAAGTCCAGAGGTCCTTAATTTGAGTGGGGCAAGGAACAAGAAGAGTCCTGCAAACATATGAAAGAGGCCCTGACTGGTGAAGAGATCCTGGCTTACCGTGACTACAACTAACCGTTCCTGCTGTACACTGATGCTAGCAATGCGGGGTTAGGAGTCGTCTTAGCACAGACACAAAATGGCAAAGAAAGAGTGATTGCCTATGCCAGCAGGAAGCTCCGACCTACAGAAAGGAATCCTGAGAACTACAGCTCTTTCATATTGGAATTCCTGGCTCTGGTCTTGACCATCACAGAACAGTTCAAGCACTAACTGGCGTCTGCAAAATTCACCCCCTTTACAGAAAATAATCCTCTTACCCACCTGGAAAACACGAAGGTAGGTGCTATGGAGCAACTCTGGAAGGATTGGTTGTCAAATTACCAGTTTATCATCAAGTACTGGGAAGGCCATAACAATGCCAATGCTGATGCTTTGTCGAGGATGCCTCACCTGTCAGATGTGGGAGACGATGTGGATGAGCTATAAGAAGTAGATCCACCGCCTTTCATCGCCACAGAGCATCCCAATGTCAGCAAGCTACCGGAATATACCCTGAGAGAATAGTAAATCCATTACCTCTCTATGGTTGGAATGAGTCCCAAGACAGTGACCTGGCTATCAGTTTAGTAAAAGGGCTGGTAACCCAGGAGGGTTCCTGACTTACTCCAGATGCTTCAGCAGAGGCAAAACACCGATGGAATGAGAGAAGTAAGCTGTTCATATACCAAGAGAAACGATGTAAGCGCTACATCAATCCCGCAACACATGAGATGGTCTGGCAAATAGTGGTACCTAAGAAGGATGTCCAGATCGTGTTGGAAGCATACCATAATCAAGCAGGACACTTCGGATGGAAAAAGCTCGAGATGCTGTTGAAAGACAGATTCTACTGGGTTGGCATGAGAGGATCCATAGAGAGATAGTGTAAAAACTGTAGACCATGCAACTTGAGGAGAAATACCAAGAAAGTCAACGAGCACCACTCCAGCCTATTGTCACCACTTAATCGCTTCAGATAGTTGCCTTGGATCATGTAAAACTAACACCAAGCAGATCAGGATACACCTACGCCTTAATGGTAGATTACTTCTCAAGATTCCTGGTTGTTGCTCCAGTGAAGGACTTGACAGCTGAGACAGCAGCGAAAACATTTCAAGCCTTTTTCTGTAGACCACATAGGTATCCAGAACAGGCATTGACTGATAGAGGTTCGGCATTTGAAGCTGAGATCTTTCAAGAGTTTTGTCATCTATATTAGTGCAAGAACATTAGAACCACACCTTACCATCCACAAACAAACAGCATGTGTGAAAAGATGAACAACATAGTAATAGACATGTTGAAGACATTGCCTTTGGAAGAGAAAAATCAGTGGCCTGACAAATTGCCTGATTTAGTGGACATGTATAACAACACACCTGTGAGTTCCACCAATTGCACACCAGCTTATCTAATGAGAGCACGCCATGGAAAATTACTAGTTGACTTGGACATGTTAATTGTAGTACCAGACGCAGAAACATCTAATGTCGATTGGGACACAACTCGCCAAGAATAGTACAAAATAGTACAAGCATGTGTAGAAGATAATCTGAAAAAGATCAGAGAAAAACAAACAAAAGATTACAACAAGAGTGCACAAGCTGAACCTTTAGTACGTGAAGAAGTTGTACTAACAAGAAAAAGAAGACATCATAAACTTGATGACCAGTGGGAAAAAGAGCCCTATACTCTATTAGAATACAATTTTGACAACAGTAAAACCTGTCTCGTTAGTAAAGATGGAGGTGGAACTACTGCAACTGTATCAAAGTTGAAAGTACTGAAAGTATGTCCAGAACAACTTAGAGTGCAAAAACGAAGGAATATCTTGTACACCTCAGATAGAACCAAAGGAGAAAGTGATACTCACAACACTTGGAGACTTTCTAGAATATTGGCCCCAATGTGAGGGAGCAGTAATTGTGCCAGTAATTCCCTTTTACCAACCATTGGAAGAACAAG